>JAJOOF010005847.1:0-17376 GCA_029582545.1 Solanum lignicaule
ATATATATATATATATATATATATATATATATTGGAGCTTTGTATAATGTATATATGTTGGATATATTGGATACAAAGCTTTGTATATATATATTGGAGCTTTGTATAATGTATATATTGGATGCTACGTTGATTGTATAATTCAGTTTTGTTGTGCATAAAATACAACGAAATCCTTGTTCAACAGTTTTTAAGGACTTTCTTGCATTAATTCTTAGGAACGTCAAATAGATTCGTTGGTTTGACGAGCAAATTCAATACAACAATTGAAATGAATCCTCCATATCCACAGGCTGCTGAGTTAAGGACGTGGTAATATACATTTTTATTTAATGCATCGGAATTCCAGAATATTTGAGATATAAAACATATCTTTAATCTTACAAACAAAGTTTTAAATTTCACTTTTATTTCTTTTTTCATAATCTTTCTATAACACATATATAGTAAAATGAAGATAGTAGTATTCTTATTTGTTTTTGACAAATGTATGAACCGTAGACTTCTTTACAATCCTTTTTACAATTTTCAAAATGATACAAGTGTTTTCGATGAGCCAATGTTAATAAATTTTCATAATTTTACTTGTTTATAGGATCAAAATAATTGAAACAAAGCTTGTTGCTTATAAGATGAAAAGTACAACTCCAATAGGCTCTATTATGTTGATTCCATTTGAAGATGAGGTTATATCTGTGGCTAACATCCAAGCACAACCTCCGGTAAGAACAACAAGTATATTATTCTATTTTTACATTTTTTTTATTTTCAGTAAAAAATAATATTTGGTATATTGAATTTGAAGGGACAAGTATTTAATGTTGAGGCTGAATTGTCCCTTCCAAGTAAGGATCAATTCTTTAGTGTGTTAGCATGCTCAAATTGTAAGCAATTGTTCACAAGATATAACGTGTGAAGGGAAATCTATTGCACAAGTTGTCACCGATCCACACATCTTATTCCTAGGTATATTTGCTCTTCTACAAAAATTAATAATAACTAATTAAGATTATTTAGTTTGTTTGTTCAAACAAATAAATGTCTTACCTAACCATTATTTTTTAAATTTTTCATTAATTATCAAAACAGATGTCAATTTGAAGTTACTATTAAGGACAACAGCGGTTTTACAATAGCTATTGTTTCGGATGAAATTGCAGAAAATTGTTGCACCTCACTTCAGAAGAAATTTATGAAATTTGCTTCGTCAAGGTACATATTACTTTTTTTGCACAAACTAATCACAAAGAACTTGTTGTGATTTTGTATTTTCATTGTTTCTTATTTCTTCTCTTCAACACAAGCCTGTAACAATTAAGGGAATCTACAATGACATGTTCTAACTCACTACTGTCTAAATTATATGCTATGTCTATCCAATATGTAATCAAATTAAGGGCAAGTACAAAGTAGATGATTAGCACAAAAGCATGTTCAAAATTAAATTTTTTGCTTTTACCATCTTAATAAACTCAGCATATCCTTTATAACAAGTGCTCTAGCAAGAGAGTCGCAATATACTGATGTGTTTGGTGATACATTTATGAAATCTTACTGCTCTCATTGACAAATAAGGATTGTAATAGTTGAGCACTTATGAAGTTATGGTAGTATATAATCGATTTATGATGATATAACAACCTCAAAGGTATTTTTAAAAATGTTAAGTTATAATATAGTAATAGATTTCCTTATGATCAAGTGAACATATGACTTCCTTAACTTGAAAAGGATACTATAGCTCTATAGGCTTAGAACTCTAGCATAAGAGAATTTCTAATAAAGATTCATTTTTTATGTATCATATAAGTTGTCAAGACCTTTATAGTTGAAGAACTTGAGCTCACAACTTTTCAAATAATATCTCGTGAGTTCCTTATCAATTAACATAGAATGTTGTACATAATGAGGGAATGGAAACTTACTTTCAATAGACAAATATCTCGTGAATTAATTATTAATTACTTATTCTAAGATTACTAATCATATATTTATATTTCTATCTTATTATTTTATTTTATTATATATATATATATATATATATATATTTTATATAGAAATGTGAAGCCTTGGACGACCAAGGGTAATCACTTTCTTTAATTCTGTGAAAAATATACTATCTAACTTCTAAGAGTTTCAAATGAATGTATATATGATCATGTGAACATATGGAAAATTCATGATCCTTGCATATGCTATTGTTGTTGAACATCTTCTTTAATGGTAAAAATATCCAATCTCTTTCTATTTGTCTGTTCGCTTTATTTTCTAATTATTATATATATAAAATATAAAATATAAAATATTAATGATTTTGTTATTATTAATCAATTTATTTTTTCATTTTTTCATAAAGAAACATTATCGCTTCAAAATGTGGAAGATCAATTGAACGGCAAGATATTCAACATTCAAATGAAAAGGCTATTCACAAAAAAATTGGATGCAACCCAAAAATTATCCATTTTGTCTTACCTGAATAAACAAGATGTGATTCATAAACTAATGACATCTACGACAGTCAATGTTACAGATGCAAAAAAGCGCACAATTGAACATCTTAGTTAAGGGGAAAAAGAATATCCAAGCATGACAAACAGATATAATCCTTCCACCCACAAACATAGCATGGAAATGAAAAATCATCTCATGAAAAAGAATTAAAAGGTATTTGAATTATTTTGTACATTTTTTAAAACTTCATCTTTGCAATTGACTAATATAAATGGGATTGTATTTATTTTCTTTGACTTCGATTCAGTCTCTAGACACATTTTATTTTATTGTTTTGAATTGCAGTTGGAACACTTTTTGCTGTGGTTCTCGAAGTGATTTTTTTGGAATCTTTTGTTGTTGCCACTGAATGCTGTGTTTTGCAAGCTTTTGATGTTGCTATGTGGATGCCTTATGCCTTGTTCTTTTTTCGAAATTGAAAATATTTTCTTCTCTGATAGCAGGTTAGTTAAAAGTTATCTTTTTACAAGTACTGCATTTATCAATTTAAATGAAAATATATTCTTTTTGGTGTTATGATTATTATTATCGCTGAAAACTATTCTGTTCATTTTTAGTTCCTAAAAGATGATGTAACTCTCCTCTATTGATCTTGTTGGAATAATCACCTTAAACTGATAGAATCAAAAATTACAATACAAAATAACAGTTAGTAATTAAAAATTTGTGAAATCAAACCTATTTGGTAGAATTGTTTGCCTATTTTGATTTATATAACTATTAGACGAATCTCTTCAGTGATTTCTCCTTGTTGATTTGTTTGAGTTTTTCCTTATGGCTTACATTGATCATAGGCGAAAACTTTCGATTCTTCCTTTAAAGAGTCAAAATCAAGCGTTAGCTCAAAACTGTGCCTTTCTCAACTTCAGCCAATCAGTGTCTGTTGTATCTCCACCATTTTATAAATTTTGTGACCCATATACTTTTGCCAACTGATCCTACACAAGTCAAATAATAGGCATATATGTGGTTGACAGCTTAAAATTAAGGAAGTCAAATTTATCAATGTTTAAATTTACTCTTCATGTTAGTTATTGTTGCGGCTTGTATATATCAATGCAATATGACATCTCTTTCGAATAATGGTAATTAAAGCAACCACTTAAATAATTCTTTTTCCATCAATGAATCTTCCCTTACAATTGTTTAGTTTATTAAACTCTCGTAATTTATACTCATTATTCATCCATATGTAAAAGCTATAACTTTCACATTTTTCTCTATGATATTTTAAGTTTCTAAGTTCCATTTATTGTGATCGCATTGCACTATGTGTAATTAGACAGGTTCTTATTGAAAACATTTAGTTGTGGCTTACTTGGTTAGTTTCCTTTAATATCAACTCTTTTTACAATTTTATTATTGTGCATGTATGTAATATTGTCAAAATGAAAAAGAGGCTTACTATTGACACAATCACGCCACTAACTAAACAGTGAACGTGCAAAATAATGTTTTTCCTTGTAAGTTTTGTTACTACGAACGCCTAAAGAAGAAACTCTTATTTTTAACATTTATTGTTCTAAAAAGGTGTGTGCACTTTTTGTTATATGTGCTGCTTTATGAAAATGTAGAGATGTCTGTTGCTTTTCAAAACCACCTTAAACAAGGAAATGAAGAAAACAAAAGGCTTTGAAAAAGAAATTTTCAATTAATCTTGATATTATAATCCATGAAACTTTTACAATGTATTGGCTGGTAAAAGTTAGAATCTCTTTTCCTTGTGATAGTTCCATGCCTTGGCCTCTTCAAAAGAAAACAAAACATTTCTCATGCTACTAGAAAGGACTTCATGCAGGGTAGGGCATATTGGAGTGGTGCTGATCAGTCATTAAGAAGTAAAAACGATAGTTTTGTTGAATTCGTAGTTCTTTGTGGCCTCACTGTTTTATTTTTACAAGTAAGCAATGTGTCTTTTACTTTCAAGTTACGTTCAATAAAAATCATCTTTACGTAAATTATCATTGTTACTATTGTCAGCTTATCTACTACAAAATGGATAACAACAACATTTCTTATGTTGTTGTTGGGAAGGAAAGAATATGTGAGTTTGTTGAGAGGTAAATGTCTTGACCATGTGGTTTATAATGCTTTTGTTATTACCGTTACATTGTTTGCTGTTGTTTTTAGTGCCTATATTGTCAGAGTTAGATTAAATTATTTATAAATCCTAGACTTGCTAACATATATATCTTGTGCTGTATAAACTATGCAATTATGTGCTGACATTTAATCCTTCAATTTTAATGTAATAGGTGATTTTGATAAAAAAAAATGGTCCAGAAGATCCAAGCATGAAAGATGCATCTATTTTTGTCTAATTTAAAATAGTATGTAAATGTATGTAATTAGCACTTCCACATATGAAAATGTTAAAACTATGTAAGTATCTCACTTCAACATTCAGTAGTATGACATTCACATGAATATATAATGAACAAATTTGGCAGCTCTAATGTGTTTAAATTAGTAATTTTTCTCATTGAAATATATTTTAGATCCATTATAAATTATACATTGGGACTGTGCTGTTACTCCTGCCACTACTTTTCTGGAATGTATAGGGAAAGTAGCCACAATGTTTTCTGCCTAACATGTATTTTTATGAGCATAGCATGGCAAATATTAACAATTGAAGAGTATTTAGAAGATACATGTCTGCAGTAAAGTTGTTTCTATAATGGGAGAAATTAGTTATATAATTGCACTTTGAAGTTCATGTGTTTTAAGTCTATTAGATCTGACATTTGTAAAAGATACATATGGCTGTAAAGCAGCATAACTAATGCAATGATCTGTTAACTTTTACACTATATAGTCTTATTATGTCATTTAACAACATGAACCATTTATTTGAATTTTATGTCACAATTCCCAGGCTGATGTCTTTATTCTTCTCTCAGAAGTCCCTTTTTGCCATTTACAACATGTACTTGTCCTGTGAAAAAAGTGTATTTAAGCAGCTTGTTCTTTCGCTTTCATTTCTAGACTCCCCTCGAAAATTTGGAACCTGTTCTAATAGTTTTTTAGTTTTCTTGTTTTTTTCCTTCTTTCTAAACTCTACATTATTGATTTTATCATACCTATTCTGCCTGTGTAAATTTAATTATAAAAAGTTGTTTCTGTTAAATTTTTTTTATTCATTTAATTTTTAAAGAATAACGACAAACTGTGCTTTACAAGTAGATTTTCTGTCGTGCATTCAATATCTATGTAATAATAATCGATTGCCTTCTTACTATATATATATTGATAAACTTTGAATAAGGATACTAAATTGTGCATGTTTGCCCAACTTAATATTGAACTAATTGTTGAAACTTGAAAGAAAAATAATAGTGCCACTCGCTTGTATCTTATTACATGTGGATTTTTTTATCGTGCAGATTAAGAAATGTAATTTGTTACTAAAATTATAGACATTGTTTTTTTTGAAATTACAGTTATTTAAAAATATTTTTTACCATGTTGGATTTCAAATATATTTCATAGTAAATAAAAAAAAAGTAAAATTATGATAAAATTTTAAACGTTGGGCCCGTGCTTAGCACGGGCAACACTCATCTAGTAATATATATAAATTGTTACCTACCTAAATAATACATTTTTTCTACTTAAATAAATACATTTTAATTCACACCGCTTGAATACACAAATTACTTATTCATCCAAACTTCATCTTTTTACACTCAATAAAATGACACCTGAAGTTGTCCTGAATTTTCAAAAAGACACCTAAAGTTTGCAGGAGTCCTATTACCCCATGGAACTATTTCAAATCACAATAAATAAACATTTTTGACTCATTTTCACAATAGTTGTGTTCTCACATTTGATAGGCGCGTGGAGGAGTAAAAATACACCCATAAACCAGTGTAATAATGCCATGTGGCATTGACAATTTCAATTTTCTTCTTTATTAAAAGACCCACTGACTTCACGTATCAGGACACTACTTCCAGTTCAAGTGCCAACAATCGCGAGTAGTATAATAACCCAACCAAGAGTTGAGATTGTTCCCACATGGAGCGGTTAGTAGTCGAGAATCAAATAGAAAAGTAAAATTATGTTCTAATCAATCATATCTATAAATATTAACGAATAAAAACATACTAAATCTAAAAGTGACACGAATGTCAATTATCAAAGGGGATTTTTGTATTCATCTAATAAACAAAAACAACAAAAATATAAAGATGCGAAATAGGGAGACGGGATTCTTGGGATGTGATAGGAATATGGGATAAAATGAACAATCGGGTAAATGCTATTGATAGTAAATCACTGAATATTTGTAACTAAGCTAGACTTTAGTGGGGGTAAATTTTCTCTCAAACAATTTACCCCGAATCAACTTGGTTTCTCTCGAACACCGAGTTGCAGCATTTAAGCACAACCTTCGCCTTAGCCCATTCACTCTCTCGAGCTGAATGTGTGGGAGAAGGCATAGGATTCACTCTCTCGAGCTGAACCCATGACGACCCAATAACCACCGGCTATCAATTTAGTAGTCTTGGTTTTAAAACCTCTTTCTCGAGCAAGCCAAAAATACGAAGATGAAATCGTATTTGCTACTATAATTCCATTAAGTTCAAACACAACTAGTATATGAAATCACATTTAAACAACAAATAGACTATCAATGAGCAATACCCAACAGTAAATTTAACCCATATTCACAAAATCACACCCCAAGAATTGGGGTTTTAGCTAGACATGAAAAAGAGATAGAAATCGATACCAAAAAGTGTTTCCATCAAGTGGGTATGAAAAATAATATCTTTAAACACGTCAAGGATGAAGATTCTTCAAGACCCACTTCCAATTTCTTGGAGACGAAAACCTTCAAAACCTTTAAGCTCAAGAACAATGTCTCTCAAAAACTCTAAGAACTAAAACTGAAATATTCCAAGTCTCCGCTCAAAAATAAAGTAATAATTCGCTTTCTAGATTTCTAGATACTAAGCTAAAGATTTAAATGGGTATTTATAGTTTTCAAAAATTTGTGTTGCGAAGGACCACTCGGCGCAGTTAGTCGGGATCGCTGATACACTCGGCAATCCGCCCTTTGATTCGGTTCATCGCCTTTTAGCTTTTGCCTTTAGCATCTTCGCATTTTGAATCATTGTGCGATAAAGTATAGCTTCGCAGAACTGCTCTGCAACGCGCCGACTGCTTCTTTTCACCGCCGACTTGATCTTTTCCTTCAGGGATCAGCACACGGGAACATTAGGCAAGACTAAGGCCATTCGGCGGCTCGCCTAATGCATTAGATGATCCTCAGGCCTTCTTTTCTTCGTCTTTTCAGCCGCCTTGTTCCTTTTTGCCAAGTAGTGTCCATGCTCTGCCTCAAACTCCAAATACCTGAAACTCAAGACTTTTCATCAGTTAATGAGACAAAATATGCATTTGAGGACACTAAATCTATCAAAATAAAGCTCTAAATGAGTCCAAATGCTGGACTCATAACCCACCTTCTCAAAAACCTCTATTGATAGATGTTGAAGATCTTTCCATCGACAACCAAAAAAAAATAATTCCCCATCCTCAATGAAATTATTTTCTAGCTTCAATTTCTTCCTTTTATTTTCTTTAAAACTTATGAAATCAACTAATTTATAAATGTCACGACCCAACCTATCGGGCCGTGCGGGTATCCACTCTAACACCTAAGTAGGAGAACCTCATATCCCAATAGTGGAAACGTGCGGAAAATTAACGAAAATGAAATTAAATATACCAATGTGGTTTTATAAATAAGGACTTTTTAACACGAATTTGGGTTAAAACTTGCAAAGCAATTAACACCCCAAGGATCTAGTCTAAACAGGTACAAGAGCTACTAAGAGTACAAACTGGACATAATAAATAAAAGACACAGCTCCCACCATGCGGAAGGTAAGATAGAAGTTGATGGAGAATTTCGTCGTCTTCACTTAATGAAACATCACCAACCTGCATCCAGACTATGTCGAAAAGGCATAGAAAGAGAAGTATCAGTACAAAACCACACGTACTGGTTGGCATCATCGGTCAACCCGACGCCCACCGCATAACATAAGAAATCAACTAATAGGAATATGCCATAGACCACTCGCTTCTCCACCTTTACCCTTGCTTGGATACCTCAGAAATTACACTAGTACCTCTTACTACTAACTACTCCTCATTCAACCCACTCACTAGTTTCTTGATCATAGCCTAGCCATTCTAACACATAGAAGAGACCACATATATAACTACAAGCATTCCGACTAACCACCCACTGCATACCATTACTTCCTCTTTTATATTACCCCGCCTTCGTCACGTGGTACATTATATCAAGCTTGCTAACTACTAACCATGAGCCCCTTTTTTCCAAGGTGAAATGCACCTAATTATTTACATCACGTACACTACCCCCACTTCTCACCCTTGCGTCGTACGGACAACCCTTGTCCCTCATCATTATCACTCTTGAACCCTTGGCCATTCCAGTTTTATTCAACAACGAGATACTTATTGGATTAAATCAACATAGTAGAGCAAACATAAGTAGGTATTTATGATCAGTTACAATTTCCGGGGAAACAACATCAACTATCACTTACGAATAAAACGCAACTTGACCATTACAAGATATACAACTAGATCAAATCATTAGTCCTCTTATGGAACCCAAACCCAAATTGTTAGCATACTGGAACGTGGTACCCGATCCAATGTTTATGCCGGAACTTGGCAATCAATCCCATAGTTATGTCGGAACATGGCAACCGATCCATGTTAGTGTGTCGGAACGCAACACGCGATCCATTCAACAAGCCACAATCACAAGTATATTCTCATAATCATACAATCAAGTCATGATTTATGACATTCATCATTCATCTATATCATTTACAAATAGTGTGATCAATAATACAACATTCACATACATACACGTATTATAATGAAGCAAGAACAAACATATATCACACAATCATGAAATCACAACCATCATCTACGAAGTATTCATCAACATATATCACTAAGATAATAACTCGATCATACTTAGCCGTAGTTCATCATCTATGGCTCTTCCTATGATTTTAATCATCTTTTGTTCGGTGCAGGAAGGCCTACACATATATCTTACCATTGATTTACATTATATTACGCAGTGAACACAAATTTATAACTACTCAATTAATAAAACCTAGCCTATCTAGGCGCTAAGCAACTGCACAGAGTTTTGACTTTGATTCTTTTTTCTGGACTTCGTGACGATGATCTTGATCGAAAATCCGCCATCCATCGACCTCCTTACGCTAGAAATATCCTTCTCCTTCCTTCCCAGGCTTAGAGCAGCTTTTTGGGGGTTTCTAGGGTGTTTTACGACTTATTTAGGTATTTTAGGAAAAATAAGGAAATAAGATTTTGCGTTATTTACATTTTGTCTCGCATACCCGCTCTAGCGCCGACTTACCCCGTCATGGCGCCGCTGCCCTAGCGGCATTGGCCCGCCCTAGCGGGACAGTGGTCCAGAAATTTTCTGAATTTTTGCTTTTCCAAAATAACGACTGTCGGGTCGTTACAATAGATATAAATTTACCCCTCGTTCGTCCCCAAATGAATAGTTCACAGACGTCACACGCTCTATATTCAGAACACTTCTAACTACCGATTTGGTCCATTATGAAAACCATGACAGATGGTGACTCTTTCAACCGAAACACAAAAATGCTATACTTAAAGAGGGTTGGTTAGGTATTTAAGGCAACGCACGAAGAAACGAACGTGTTTAATATACACAGTCTGACCAGTCAGTGGGGCAGCCCTTCCGTTGAGACGGGGCCGCTGTGGCGAGGATCTCTCGCTGAAGCGGGAGATCGGGAAATAGTACATAGGGGAAAAAACCTCATTTTCCCCCATTGTTCCAAACTCTCTCCCAAAAATTCCCACAACACTCTCGATTTCTCTCCTCCGAACGTCAAAATTAAGGTAAAATTTGTGCTCTTTACTCTCTTTACTTCATTACTTGATTAACAACTATTGCATGCTGTTGAACAATCGATTAGAAACGGTTTTTGAGGGTCGCTATTTGAAAATGAATATAGGCTGCTAGCTTGATAGAAAAATATAGCATGGGCACTTCCCTTACGTCCCCAACTTCTCCACAACATTCTGGGCATAAGGATTTCGTAGAAATACGCTTGAATCGGTACCAAAATGGGTGGAGGAAGTTGATGGGTTTCTTGATAAAAAACTCGGATTTGGGCACTATTTTGGGTTTTATTTGCTACTACAATTGCATATTTAGGTTTTAGGGTAGTTAATATACTCTGATCTGCTGAAATTCTGTCAAAAACAGTGATTTTGGGATGAAGAGGCGCCATGATCGCGCCTGTTGTTCATCCCAGATGAAGCCCGCTCTGGCGACCTTCATCCCATTGTGGCGGCCTCTATCATTTCGTTGTGGCGGGGTATCGGGGACCAATAGCCTGGCCTCCCTAACTCAGAATTTTCCTTCTACCCTCTTTCCAACCTTAAATTGTGTATTTTTATCGTGTTCTAACATATATTTTCCATCTCTCGCAGGCTTCTCTAAATGGCTGGTGCTAACGAAGACAATCTACTCTTCATCCGGTTTCCCAATGCTGCCAGTCGGGAGAGGCATCATAATTTCCGAAACAACAAGTTTTGCTGTGAGAAGGGGCTTTGTCTTACTTAAGATGGAGGAGAAAGAGCCTGCTTTCTATGCTCGCTTGATGGAGTTTAGGTGGGCTCCACTGACCGAGGCTCCCCAGCCGCACGAGCTGACTGGGTGCGGGAGTTTTATGCTATCCTACCCACCATTCGCTGGGACGACCCTCACCCCATCATCCACATCCGAGGGGTCGATATCCCCCTCAATGCCACTGCCATTAATGAGGCGCTTGAGGTGCCGGAGGTCTCGAACATAGAGTACGAGGCCAAGCTGAGAGAGATGGATCTGGGTTGACTGAGAGATACCCTGATCAAGCCTGCGTGTCGGGGCCAGGTCTATTGGCCTACTTTTGAAGGGATTACTAGTGCTGATTGGTCACCAGATGCTAAGAGGTGGCTTCACTAGGTCACTAGGAGGATTCGCCCGTCGGGCAATCGTACGGACGTGACATTTCCTCGAGCCTTAGTGGTGGCGTGCGTGGTGCAGGGTATAGAGCTGAATGTGGGGGTGGAAATTATCTCGAAATGGAAGATGTTCTACTAGGGTAACATGAAGGCTTTCTTCCTACCGAGACTTATCACTGCGTTGTGCAAACAGGCGGGGGTGCTGCTTTTAGATACTGATGAGGTACTTCCTATGGATTCCCATCATCACCCTCTTTTGGTTAGACAAGGCTCTACTTCACGGAGCAAAATGAGGAGGACCGATAGGGCCAGTAGCAGTCAGGCGGCCGTAGAGTTGGATGATGAGGGAGGTGACGACATTCGTCCCACCAGGTCACAACCTCCACTCTCAGGTGCGCGGGTGGAGGAGGAATTGGTGGCCATTTGGAAGACATTGGGGCATTCCTTTGTTGACACTAATACGGTTCTACCCAGCACTACCTTGGAGGTCGAGATGCTCCGTCGAGAGTTGCGCCATGAGAGAAGGAAGGGTCTGGAGAGGGACCGTCTGATGGTCCGATCTGGAAGGCGGTGAAGGTCATGTTCACCTGCGTCGCCCCCATGCAGAAGATTCCCATAGTCGAGAAGGGAGACTTTCAGTATTTCACCTTCCTGAAGGAGTCCGTGAGAGGCCTGGTACCCCTAGAGGAGTTAGACTCTGATGATGACACTTCCCAGTCCCCTGATTGTTTCTTCGCCCCTTTTTGGGCTTATATTTTAGAACAAGACTTTGCTTTTATCTCTTTGTCTTTTCTTATGTTTTTAGTAGCATATAGATGCTGGTTTTTTTGCTTTTTTTCGCAGCGTCTTATTAATTGCTAAGTTTTATAATCTATACTTGATTACTGAACACTGATTGGACTGCAGGGGTTAGTTCGAGTACGATTCGGGGTCCGAATTTGTGGCTAGGAAAAACATGAGAGATAAGGCTGAGATTCTGTCTCACCTTGTCCCGCTCTGGCAGGAGGAATCCCGCCCGAGCGGCCAAAACGGAAACAGGACCCTGCCAACAATTTTTTCTGGGGTTCTTTTCCTTTCTAATTTCCCCAAAGTCTTCCAGCCATGACACAAATATTTTTACATCAACGCAAGACGCGTCCAGATTTATCCTTACAATTCACCTCGTAAATTATTTAGACTCTTGCATCGAACTTGGTCCGGTCCTTCTTTTCGCAACAAGGTTCACGATACTCAAGCATTTACAACTTGCCTAATTTAAGCACTCCAACCAGCATATTACACATACAAGTTCAGGCACACATTAATTGCACTTAATCATGTCATCACATTCAAGCAATTACAACTTTGCATTCACAGTTATTTAGATATCGAGGAGTATGCATCCACAGTTTCCAAGCTACACTCACAAACAAGTCCAATTATTAGTTAGTTTGCTCCATGGAGGACCATTCCTGATTCTACATGCGTTCATACCACCCCTAGGGCCAGATACCAATTGGAACCTTCTTAGTTCCAATTTTCCTTGATTTTGGCCCCTCCATCGTGACCATGACGTCTGGTTTATTTGGTTGAGATACCAATTGGAATCGTGAGATACTAATTGGACTCCACCCATACCACAAACGACACTTTGCAAGAAAGGAGAGAACAAGTGGAACAACTTTCTAGAATGATTTCTAGACCCCTATAGATTTGATGTGGACGTCAACACACCAATATGCAGGAGTCTAGTCCACATTTTGCTCATGTACTGGGAGACCGGTAACCCGGGCTCTGATACCAATTTGTCACGACCCAACATATCAGGCCGTGCGGGACTCTAACATCTAAGTAGGAGAACCCTTATATCCCAATAGTGGAAAGGTGAGGAAAATTGACGAAAACGAAATTAAATATACTAATCTGGTTTAATAAATAAGGACTTTTTAAAACAAATTTGGGTTAAGACTTGCAAAGTAATTAACACCCCTAAGGATCTAGTCTAAACAAATACAAGAGCTACTAAGAGTACAAACGGGACATAATAAATAAAAGACACAGCTCCCACCATACGGAAGGAAAGATAGAAGCTGATGGAGAATTCCGTCGTCTTCACTTAATGAAACATCACCAACCTGCATCTAGACTATGCCGAAAAGGCATAGAAAGAGTAGTATTAGTACAAAACCACACGTACTGGTAGGCATCATCGGTCAACTCGACGCCCACCGCATAACATAAGAAATCAACTAATAGGAATATGCCATAGACCACTCGCTTCTCCACCTTTACCCTCGCTTGGATACCTCAGAAATTACACTAATACCTCTTACTACTAACCACCTCCTCATTCAACCCACTCACTAGTTTCTTGATCATAGCCTAGCCATTCTAACACATAGAAGAGACCACAAATATAACTACAAGCATTCCAACTAACCAACTGCATACATTACTTCCTCTTTTATATTACCTCGCCTTCGTCACGTGGTACATTATATCAAGCTTGCTAACTACTAACCATGAGCCCCTTTTTCCAAGGTGAAATGCACCTAATTATTTACATCACGTACACTACCCCCACTTTTCACCCTTGCATCGTACATACAACCCTTGTCCCTCATCATTATCACTTTTTAACCCTTGGCCGTTCTAGTTTTATTCAACAACGAGATACTTATAGGATTAAATCAACATAGTAGAGCAAACATAAGTAGGTCTTTATAATCAGTTACAATTTCCGGGGAAACAACATCAACTATCACTTACGAATAAAACACAACTTCACTATTACAAGATCTACAATTAGATCAAATCATTGGTCCTCTCATGGAACCCAAACCCAAATTGTTAGCATACTGGAACGTGGTACCCGATCCAATGTTTATGCCGAAACGTGGTAATTGATCCCATAGTTATGCCGGAACGTGGCAACCGATCCAAGTTAGTGTGTCGGAACGCAACACCCGATCTATTCAACAAGCCACAATCACAATCACAAGTATATTATCATAATCATACAATCAAGTCATGATTCATGGCATTCATCATTCATCTATCTCATTTACAACTAGTGTGATTAATAATGCAACATTCGCATACATACACGTATTATGATGAAGCAAGAACAAACATATATCACACAATCATGAAATCACAACCATCACCTAGGAAGTATTCATCAACATATATCACTAAGATAATAACTCGATCATACTTAACCCTAGTTCATCATCTAAGGCTTCTTCCTATGATTTTAATCATCTTTTGTTCGGTGCATGAAGGCCTACACATAAATCCTACCATTGATTTACATTATATTACGAAATGAACATAGATTTATAACTACTCAATTAATAAAACCTAGCCTACCTGGGTGCCAAGCAGCTGCACGGAGTTTTGACTTCAATTCTAATTTTCTGACTTTGTGATGGTGATCTTGACCGAAAATCCGCCATCCATCGACCTCCTTACGCTAGAAATATCCTTCTCCTTCCTTCCTAGGCTTAAAGCATCTTTTTGGAGGTTTCGAGGGGGTTTTATGACTAATTTAGGTATATTAGGAAGAAGGAGGAAATAAGATTTTGCATTATTTACATTCTCTCTCGCATATCCTGCTCTAGCGCCAACTTACCCCACCGTGGCGCTGCCGCCCTAGCAGCATTAGCCCGCCTTGGCGGGACAATGGTCCAAAAATTTCTTGAATTTTTGCTTTTCCTAAATAACGACGGTTCGGGTCGTTACAATAATTCTTGAAAGTGCAATTGCAAACAAGTTTCAAAACTAAATCAGTGAAGAAACATTCAAACTCAAATCAGTCCTAAACTAACACTACATACACATGAATAATAGATAACACAAGAAGAAAATAACAACAAATCACTATAAAGATGATTTTACAAAAAATCACTACTATTTAAAAAGAACATTTTTTAAACCAAAATTTGCAGTCAAATCAAGTAACAATTAACATGTTAGTCTTCACTTCTTCGTTTTGACTCCATAATTGAAGAAATTATCTCCGAAAAACAAATTTATTGTGACTATTGAAATGTTTTAGTTTTTTGATAATCAAAGAGAGAATGGAGTGAAAATCTAAAAGGGGTTTAAGGTTAAATGGAGTGGGTCATGATTAAAATGTGAATGGGTCAAGATTTTATCCATTTTTTACTAAATAGATTGAAAAAAATATGTAATTATATCATTAATTGGGGTGAGATTTACGCTCAAGCAGTGAGAATACATATTGTGTAAAAAGTTTGTATTTATTGCTACTCTGAAATGTTTCATGGGGCAATAGAACACCTGCAAAGTTAATGTGTCTTTTTGAAAATTTGGGACAACTTCAGGTGTTGCTTTATTTCTTTTCACTGCAAATTATCACAAACTCATATTCCTCACAAAATCAATAATAACTAAAACATGAATACTAATTGATAATACTTAAACTACTAAATTACTATGAAAAATACTTTGAACAATCTAATCAAACACATAGTTTGGAGGATCATTGAAATCGTTGCACTAGTCACAAAGTGCAATCACACACACATATACACATATAAACGTGAACTACACTATATAAAGCCCTGTCTAAAATCGTACATGTTACAGTTGTTCGTTCCAATGCTTTTTGGAGAAGAAACCTTCAAAGAATCTTTACACAAATTTTACTAGAATTGGAGAAGGAAGAAGGAGAAGAAGTGTCTGTTCTTTTGAAATTTTAGAGAATGAAAAGATATGTTGGTTTCTCCTATGAGTACCCTTTTATAATTCTAAAGTGACACAACTATTCATATATATATATATATATATATATATATATATATTCTTTTCACATGGATCCAGATTGACCAACATGGCTGACCCGATCCAATTTCCTCCATTTCCCACTCATATATAGTGGATCAACTCACATTCCTATTCAGTAACTTTCATACATTATAACTAGACCGTGTAACTAGGGCATACCTTAAGAGCTTCGTTGCTATACATTTGTAGGAATATACAACATCTCGATCAATGCAACTTATAGTAGATTGTAGTATGCAGTACTCTAGATCATTTATTACATTCATATTTCTCATTATCTATTTTCTTAATTTTTAGTTCATCATTATGTACTTGTCTTATATAGACAAACATAAAGGACGTCAATGAACACAATTGATGTGATAATATCCAATGATCTTCCTCATCTCATGAATCTTTTAATCTCAATGTGATATGCTTTTATAGAAATGTTCAGCCAGACCGAATCAAACATGATCTCTTAGCAACATACTAAGATAGAAAACACCAAATTTAATCTCAAGAAACTGATTTTGCCATGAGGGTACAATGTGAAAATAACTTATAATTTTCAGGGCTTCACATGATAGAAAGTAGAGACTAAATTTGTATAGTCATATGGATCTCTATATACATACATGGTTTGAAACATGTACCACAATACTGACGTCTTTCCCATGTAGCGTATGTCTTTTGCTAATTAAATACTGTGCAAATGACAATTTAGACAACCCATGTCTAACTTTGAGTTCACAAATCTACTCATCATTTTATTCTTTAGAACTCACATCTGGCATTAGAAACCGACTAACTTACTTTTATCACATATGATTCAACACAGACTAACAAACGATATTCTGATTATAAACTTTCAGCTCTCTATTATCACCACTTCTGACAATAATTATTTTATAAATGTCTCATCTCTACTTATCACTTAGACAATACAGGCGAATAGATTAATCTATTTGTCTGTTTGACATACTTTTTATCCTAAAAAAATTATGTACACTACAT
>JAJOOF010005848.1:0-19237 GCA_029582545.1 Solanum lignicaule
TTGATATATACGCAAGTCGCAACACAATAAGGACAATGACATCCAACTAAAACAAAATCCGTGTATATTTGAAGTTTATAGATTTGAGTTCCACCAAAATTCATTTGATTTACTGTGTTTGTAATCAATTATTTGTACTTATTTAGTGCATTGTTAACACATACAAGTTTCGAATCAAAGCTACCTTTGCAATTTTAAGTTTACCAATATAGCCACATCAAAAGATATCTCGTAGCAATAAGTATTCTTACTTAGCCACGAAACATTAAATTTATAGCTAATTTTTACCAATACTACTTCTAGACTTCTAACTATGCATGCAAATAAAAATAAATTTGTTTTTCTGAATATGTATGTCATCGGGCAACACATAAATTTGTAAAATCATTAGAAAATTTGTTTAACCACAATGAACAAATCTTAAAGAAGAAATGATTCTAGTTAATCATATCGTAGGTCAAAAATATTATATTTTCTTCTAATCTATCTACAAATTGTACTCATTTTGTGACCAAAATTTCATTACTTCGGCGCGCAAACAACCTTTTTAGATATTTTTTTCCTCAATAGAAGGCAGCTCTATTATATACTAAAAAACAAATCTAACCACGTGATTATGCATGTGTCATCATCAGATTCCCCATTTCTCATGTTCCCCGTGAATTTCCAAATATAACCTCCTACAATCGCGCGGACCACGGAAGCAATAGCAAGGTCAAAACCGTCAATTCAGTGTACATAGGCGCGGCCATCTAGGGAAGAAAACTCAAATTCCCGCTGTAGAATCTGAAATTCAAACTTTCAAAAACCCTCCAATGGCTTATTTCCACCCCGCCAAATTCAACAAACCCTTTCTTAACGGCTCCTTCTTCTCCATTTAACTTCTCTCTCTTCCTGCAAGAGCTTCGTAATAATAAACACATTGTTTGAATTTGTTTGGAGTTTCGTCGAAAGATTATTTTTTTTAATCATGGCTTTAGCTTCAGATCCTTCGAAAGAATCTAGATCTACTTATTGTCGGAAACAGAAATCACTTGGTCTCTTATGTTCAAAGTGTGTGGTTTTTCTCTGCCCTTTTATGCATTTGATGTTTTGAGAATGAATCTGAACATTTGCTGATTATTTTTGTGTTTTTGTGAATTGGGTGTAGTTTTTTGAGCTTGTATGATCGGGAAGGTGTGGAAACTATTGGGCTTGACGATGCTGCTCGGAGATTGGGTACTGATATGATTTTTGATTTTTTTTTTTGTTGAGGGTCTGATTTCGATTTATATTTATGAGTTTGTTTTGGATACCTATGTAGGGGTTGAAAGACGGCGGATCTATGATATTGTGAATGTACTGGAAAGCATTGGTGTAAGATCTATTAATTGGAATATCGTAACAATTTTTGGTTTTTGAATTAAAAGATTCTATTTTTATTTTTAAATCTTATAGTTTTTGATTTTTATAAATTTAGGTTCTTGCTAGGAAGGCTAAGAATAGGTATTCATGGAAAGGGTTAGGAGCAATTCCGAGGACTTTGGAACAGTTGAAGGTAAACACAGAGGTTTAAACTTTTTTATCTTGGATCTATGTGCCACTTTTTTGGCTTGCTAAATTCTGTTTATAATTGGATAGGAAGAGGGTCTTAAGGAGAATGTCAGTGGATTTGATGGATCTAGCTCTGCCAAGGTAAGTAATTGGCGATTCGCGTTCTTAAATATTGCTTGGGTTAGCCTTATGTCTAGCGAGATAACACTGTTTCCTTCTTTTTGCTCCATAATCTCAGGGTTCAGATGATGATGAGGATGATAGAGATTCCAACCTAATCACTTCGAGTCAGACTGATAAACTAAGCTCCAACTCTGGTGTCAACTCTGCAGCGCCAGTTAAATCTGGTAAATTTGCTTCCCTTTCCCCTCTTTCAAGTGGTACTTGTAAATTGTCATTCAATTATTCTGATGTGAAAATAGAGATACTTTGGGACTAATATCTTAGATATTGGGCTATGTTTTAGCAGAAAATAGGAGAGAAAAATCATTGGGACTGCTTACACAGAATTTTGTGAAGCTCTTCCTCTGCACCAATGTAAGTAGAAAACTTTCAAGTGTACAACTTTGTTTCTCAATTTGCTTTCAACAGACCCTAATTCTTTGTGGTGATTCTGTTCAGGTTGACATGATTTGCCTTGATGAGGCAGCAAAGATATTGTTAGGAGATGGGAGGCCTCCTGCCATGACAAGAAGTAAAAAGTCTACACCTTTTTTTCTTGCTTAAGAGTAATCTGAACTACTAATGCACAAACTGTTAGTTCTTATAATTCAACTGTGCTGCCAATCTATGCTCCTTCAAGTAATGCTGTTCCTTCTTATCTATGCAGCTAAAGTTAGGAGGCTGTATGATATTGCAAATGTTTTGTCTTCAATGAGATATATTGAGAAGGTAATTATCCTCAAGTGATTATTCATCAGAAAGACAATATCTGGAAATTCAACCCTTATCTAGGTAAAGTTTTGTGTAAGAAACTCTAGTCACTAATAGTGCTGCTCGCATGACTTGTAGACCCATCATCCAGATACGAGGAAACCTGCATTTAGATGGTTGGGGCTGGGAGGAAGATCAGAATATAAATCAGTTGATGCCTTTTGTGCTATTGAGTCCAAGAAGAGGGTATTTGGGACTGAGCTTACAAACACAACTATCAAGAGGAACAGAGTTGCTCTACCTATGGATGGTATTTCAGATGAAGCAACTCAAAAACAATTGCTAACTGCAGTGAAATGTGAGAACCTGGAAAATGATTTTCACATTCCTAAACAGGAGCCTGGTTTAACAGCGAGCAAAAAGAGTTACCACTTTGGTCCATTTGCTCCTCCAACCATACCTCAAGCTGAAGTTTCTGAGGCTGACAGAATGAAACGGGTTCATGACTGGGAAAGTCTAGCCTCCAGTTACCGTCCTCAATATCACAACCAAGGTATGATGAATTTCATTTTCCTTGAAATTTCATCCTCTCAAATTTAGTATGATTCAATTGATAATCATTCAGAGGATTATAAAAATTAGAAGGCAAACCAAATTAGAAACAAAAAGTAGTGTCCTGATCTACCCTCATTAAGAAGCTTTTATAATTTTCCTGAGCTCAACCCTTAAGTGTCATTTTTAATTGGATGCTGTGTGTCCTACCCTTTTCTTAGGAATACCACATTGAGAGTCTGTAGTTACTTTTGCAAAATTGGGTGTTTTGCTCTTTTAACTTTGACAGCAAGTAAGCTCTTGTTAATGTGATCTATCATCTACCAGGGTATGGATTATTATGTTTAAATTTCTTTTTCTAGTGCACTGAAACAGGTAATTCAATCATGTTATACATCTGGTCTATTCTCAAATTGCTCTGCTGACTGGTTATTTGCTCCATATGATGATATAGACGCGCTTAGTATGTTCCTCAACCAAATCATCTTCTACATAAGATGTGAAACAAACTTTTTTAGATTGCATTTACTGTTTATTTGACACAGCTTCTTATCTATGCTGACACATTATCAAAGCAGTATAGACAAATTATTCTTATATCTTTAGCTCATTCGATGTACTTGAGCTTACTAGCAAGTCTTGTTTGTTTGTTATGTTTCAGCACTGAAAGATCTCTTTGCACATTATGTGGAAGCATGGAAATCATGGTACTTGGAAGTTGCTGGGAAGAACCCAATTCAGCTGATCTCCTGATGTGTTCTTTATTGATAAGAACAGGATATTGAAGTTAACTGCCTTCACAAACTAGACATGGTCGAATGCACATTCTCGTTGCATTCAACAGTAATTTGATGTACATTTTCGATATCTTTTCGGTTAATAGTGATTCTTGAAAGGATTGACATGCTTTATGGCAAACCATAGTTGTTATAGAGGTAATAAATTTAGGGCTATTATTGCCTCGTTAATTTGCATACCCCCAATATATCCATTTTGATGCGTTGGGTAAATTCAAAATCCAATTTGCAGGTTAATTTTGGGCTACCAACCTTTACAGAATTTGGTAAACTTGTTAGAAACTCTAATCAACTCATTCATATCGACAGGCTTTATCCACAGCCCCATGATCTATCCTAATTTTTGAACAGCCATCCTATTCCTTTGCCATCAGATCAACTTATTACTCAGCTCAATTTGGAGCATAGTTGCACAAATCCTTTTCAATTTGCCAGTGTTTGAGTTAATCTGTCTATTGGAGTGAAGACCTGAACTGTCTATTGCCAATGCCTTTTTGAAATTGTGGTGTTTGAACCAACTTCTGCACACCTAGATTAATTCCATGGGGCACTTGCTACCTCCCACCAGAACACAGGTACCAAGTAACTCTATCTATCATGGCTGGTAAGAAATCACCTACTATTATTGGGAATTGAACCGGGGACTGACCTAGAGACCTGATTTTCCCAACAATTTTAATGAGCCAAACAGGAAAAGGAAAGAAAAGACAATCGTCATCTGAAATAGAAGTAGAAGGGAAATACTATGCAAATCAGCACGGAGATACTTACAAAGAGATAATGAGCAAGTAAACGCTTTCTGGCAACACATATGTACAACCTCAGAATAGAAGTAGAAGGGAAATACTATGCAAATCAGTACGGTGATACTTACAAAGAGATAATGAGCAAGTAAACAATTTCTGGTAATACATATGTACACCCTCAGTAATGTTATATCACCTTCCAAGTGCAATATACTACCCAAGAAAAGGTAATCAGAAGGGAAAACAGGAAAAGAAACGATCTAATTGCTAGCTTCCTATCATATGCATGCACTGGTGCATTTTTGCTAAGTTCAAAGAGATGGCAAGTCATAATGAAGATGCTGATTCTGCTAATTGTGGGACCAATCTATGAATTCTCCATACTCTTCTTCCATCAATCTCCTCCGCATAGTACCGAAATCTATTAACGACAGCACACTTAAATCATAAGTCAACAGCAATTAATATCAAGAATCATTTCAGCTCAAATTATAACAGAAAATCTGTTGAAATATAGCTTTAGTTCTACTCAGTCAAGTTGGTAGGAGATATTATAGAGAATCTTTTACTGGTAAAGGGATTGTCCCATTAACACTCGTACAAGTCTATTCTCTTTTTATACTACTGATGCTGGAGATCTGTTCTTTCAACCCTCTGGACAGAGGTTTTATAACTAGTTTTTAAAATAATACTCTATACAAGTAACCATTCCAATGCCATATATGAAACACCTAAAAGAGGTATGTCCAAGTGTTCTCCCATTCAGTACCCATTTTTTTGTTGTGATCTTTCTGTTGAACCCAAAATCAAATTTTAGTACAGATTCCAGATTAATTGAATTTAAACAGAGATCAATTTGGTAGATCCATAGGAATTATCGTGATGATATAATAAAAGAAAGATGGGTTTGGACATACTTGAGGTGCACTTGAGATTCCACTCCCTGCCAAAACTCAAAAAATTCTGGAATAAGCCTGTAGCCACCCCAGTGTTTGGGTCTTGGTATTGAAGTTCTGCATGTTAGGGAAAAAGGATTGCTTTGAGGTTCACTTGAATCTAGACTAAAAAACTACTACTTTCTTTAGAGAAAGGAAAAAGAAAGTATGATTAGGTTGTAATCAACAAGTCTTGGTCAGACATATTTCGAAGAATGCATACACAAAAGTTATGCCTTTTACATGTTCGAACAATGAGAAGCAACTGTTGAAGAATTCGATCTAAATATTGTAAATGCTAAAATGATATGCACTAATTCTAAGCATGGGACAACAATCACATAACTGATATGCATCTTAACTGTATCCCAACCAATAGAATACTTCTGCTAGGCACAGATGGAATATTGAAACCAGCAGAGCTAGTTACAGATTAGGACAAGCAAAGAAAGAATGTCCAGCAATATGTGAAATTACTTACCTGTCATGGTGCTTCTCCTCGAATTCTTTGTACTGTTGATGGAGAACCTCTCGTCCATGAATCAGTGTGCTCTGAACTCGCAGAAGAGATTGGAAACTAGCTGTTGATGCACGTATACAGAAACATCAAAGTATTGGAATCTAGAAACTCTATTGCTGAAAATACTAGACAAACCTGTTTGCTAACTGTTGGTCTAATCTGGATATCTCGAGGAAGACTAGAGAAGTATTGTTCAGATTCCTCATCAGAAACTTGCTCCACAAATCCCTCCACTCTTACCTACAAATGAATTCGTAATGAAGCACATCAAGAACAATTATCTAATGGTAAATGCATTATATGTAGTCAGTGAATTATATCTCAGAGAATAAATGCAATGATGATAAAGAAAATGTCTATTTGAGGTTTTAAGGGAGTATGCACAGTAATCATGATTTCCTCTTTCTGTCTCTCCTTACATTTTTATTTTATCATAGGGAAACTGAACCTTGGATTCTAACAAGGGAACGGTAAACAACAAATTTCTGATTGTGCATAGATAGTAGTTCATAACTACATCTCTTCAGCAACTCATCTACCCAACACAATCCTGCAGATCACTCTCAAGTAATTGAATGCATATCCAGGACAGGATTTGTAAAGCTATCACTGGACATTTTCATGTACGTTAAATTGTTAACAGACACTAGATATTAATGCTCTCCCAAATTCCAGGAAGTGCTAAAGATGGAATTGTTTTAACCTGGCATTTTATAGGACCCCAGTAAAAGAGAAGTGATGCATGAGGATTTTCAGAAATTTCACGAGCCTTTCGACTCCTATAGTTGGTGTGCCTGCAGAAACAAGAAGGATGTCATTTAATAGAATATATATAATTCAGAAATAGTTATGGAGCTCACCAGACAAAACCATCTTTGTTTACTCCTTCCAATGATACCATTCGCGATGAACTGGGAAGAAGAAATACTACAGTCAACATCAGGCAAACAATCACTGTAATATTAACTTGCAGATCATGTAAACACAGAGAAATTGAAGCTCAAAAGACTTACGGTTTTGCATCTTTACCAGCTGTTGATAGGACCATATAATGGGGTTCTTTGGCACCAGCTTCCAATGCATCACCAAGCCACTTTTGAAACTGCAATCAGAATGGGGCTTGATTGCCACAAGTATAAATATACTGCATTGCTTTTAAGAAAAGAAGTTTGCATACATTTCTGGATTATCTAACAAACTTGCGATAAAATTACCACAAGAGAGTCAAAGTTCTAGATATACTTTATACAACTCAACCTGATCAATAGGATTTTCCTCCACCTCAAGATTTACAGAAGCTGTAAATATCCCTTTCTGTGCTGATAAATTGGTTTCTGGAAGATTTCCAATTCGAACACACATGGAAGTGCCGGGATACGATGGAAGTTTTAACTTGAATTTGTCTATGATGGATCGTGGAACAAATCTTCCACCCAAAAAATGATGCGGGCCACAAAACATTTTGGCACACAATTTTGGAGCAGTCAAAGAGACCTACACAGTGAATGTCCAAAGTTTTCTTTAGGTATTTCCCTTGATTCTCAAAGGAAAAACAGAATTATCAACGAGAAAAAGGCATGATAACAATAGAATGTGAGTACTTAACAACTCTATACCAGCATATCAGGTTCAATGCCTTCACCACAAATGTCTCCCTCTTCCACATGCCACCCAGAAGGTATGTCTACAGATATAACGACAGCTGCTATTTCATGTGTGCGCTGCTGGGGTTTTATGGAGACCATCCTTCTAATGAGACTATCAAACGGTGGCCTTGGGTTCCCTGGAAAGAATTAATATGCTCAGAAACACTTCTGACACTTTGGGAGACCTAAAGTTTATCCACATAATGCCAGATTTGTGTTTTAAGGAAAGACATTCTAGCTAGCTCCAGGGCAAAATTATATTGACTAATCTATTTGTGAAACAGCCCTAAATAAGTAGAAGGAAAAGGAAAAAAAGATAGGAAGGACACAAGATCTCTAAGAAATGAAGAACCAGAAGGTCAAAGTCCTCAATAACAGCAAATTACTTTTAACGCTGTATACCCATGTATATGGTGGATAATGAATGACTCAAACCAACTTATGCAAAGAATAAGACTAACAAGTTTGGCACACAGCTATAGAAGTTATGTAGCATTCAATAGCAGTCTTGGCCTTCTCAGCAAAGAGAAAAACTAATGGGAATGTCAAACAGAAACTGAGAAAGGAAGTATTACCATGGAATGAGAATCCAAAAATTGCATCCACTATAATTTCAAAGTCACTTGAAAGTTGCACGGGTAGATCTTCCACTGGCAAGAATGGAACTGACAGTGACTCAAGCTACCAAAATTCTCACATCCATTAACATCTCAAATAAACTAGAAATATTGAGGTTCAAGAATTTCATGTCATATCCTCTACCTGGGTAACCAGACCAGCAAAAGGAGGTTCAGTATTCCGCTTTGGATAACAAATGGAGGGATTATAACCAAAGTGATGCAAGTGTCGAGCAGCTACAAGACCATCCCCACCATTGTTACCAGGACCACATATAACAAGCACACGAGTATATTCACTTGGACTATAGACCTCGAGAGATGACATGCATTTAGTCTTGTTAATCACATGGCGAGGAACGAAATAAAGAAGTAATTCTTTAACAAACCAAGCGATTGCTTGTTTATACACTTAACTTATGTTCTGCCTTTCCTGTCAACGCATCACTTATCACCGATTCCAAGTTCTCCCTAGGTTACTAGCTTTGATGTCAATTTCTTCTTGAATTAACCCTCTCAGAAACAAATGATCTTTAATCATGGCTTCTATGAGACTAGGCATAACAACAGAGGGAGATCTAGAGTTGAAGCACTGGGTTAACATAAACCAGTCGCTTTTGTCAAGCCCCATAGAAATTCACTAAATATCTATTAAATATTTGACTGTGAACCCAATTACTATTGAATATCAACTTGACTAGACATTGTTGTAGGAACCCATGAACTTCAAATACTGAATCCATCACATATGCTTTTATTTCAACTAGGTGATATATGAAAACGGTTATGTCCGTATAGTTTGATCGAAAAGGTTGTAGAGTCAATAACTACATGAACTCTAGTTGCCAAATTGTGTTTGCACCATCCAACAGTGATAATTTATAACAGGCAATAGCTTGAACAGATGATTTCCGCTACTGAAACCCACCCCCTCTTAAAAATACTGCTTTCCCACTGGTGGCAGAGTCGAAAACATGGAGTCTGGTGCTACAAGTGGAACTATATTATACCAGTATGCCATGAGAGCACTTACCTCTCCAATTGCAGAGGCAACACTCAAGCCTGCCAATTCCTAAACTCAAAACAAGTAAAACCCAATTTAGGGATAAGTAGAGAAATTTAAGAAGTAGTAACATCTAAAAAAAAAATTCAGAGGAGAAACCATGAGCTGATCCACAGTAAAACCAAGAGGACCCATCAACATCTGATCAATTTCTATGGCTTCTTGCTGGCTCACATATGATATCTCCTCTGTGCTCTCCATGTTCCTCAGCTCCAAAACACAACAATCGATACTTTTTAGTTCCTTCTACACTCTCTGGAGTGTCCTCGAATTACTATTGTACATAACATAACTTCGCTCCTCTTTTCGGAAAAATTCCCCTTCCCGTTTACAGAAATAAATTCATCTTTAATTTATAATAACGAAATACATTATTGGAAAAGCATAGTCGTAATTCAGAATCTATTAAATTGAAAAGATGCTTCTGGAATTTCTACACCAGTCTATCTTAATGATATAAATATAAATATATAACTGATAAATCATCAAGAGATTTATTTCACAAGCGCTACATTGGTTAGTTTCTCTTTTGATTACTACTCACTTTGGTCATTTCGCGCAAAAAATCCCTCTTTGGGTAAAGGCTACTTGCCAAAGGCGAACGAAGATGGAAGATTACTTACCACTCCCCCACAATCCACAATCTTTGGTGGTGACTGGTTAGTTACTTAAACACATAATATAATATTGTGAAATCGACAGTGTTGGTCAAACTTGTGACTACACTACTCACAAATTGTCGATTAGTCATTCTGTAGCTTTTTCATCTTACAAATATCAAATGAGATTTACACCAAACCAATGCAATTTCCCTTATTGTGTGATTTAATGAAGTAAAATGAACTATAAATTTAAACACATGGCATGCATGTATTGGCTTAGTGTAAACACCCGGTGCGGAAAGTTTTACCCGCAATAAGTTGCAATGTTGCAGCAACAAAAAACAGAGAGAAGGAAACCATGCAGCAAGAGTTCCATGACCGACGTTGCTTATAATGTAAGTCTCTATTATAACTATTAATCAATAATCTGATAAAAATGGCAAATTTTATTGGTGTCTGGAAAGTTGCCTCGACTCCACAATATACACACATGATCAATAGGCGGGCCTGCGGGGAGAGGAGAAAGGGAAAGGCTAACGGAAGAAAGTACACAAATTGGCATCCTCATAATGAGGATGTTCTCAACACAAGTCATGGAGCCAATCGTTCAATCCTCCACGCTGTTTTTCCATCAACTGTTTCCAGGATGTAACACAACCTGCAATAGGATAAACCAAATGTAGCCATAAATTATATGGGAAAAAAGAGCAACCTAAAGTTCTAAAGAGTAAGACACACTGAAGTTAATCTGGAAATCTCATCAAAGTGTAGTTCAAATATGGAGAAACATATGAGAGTATTTTTAAGAAACCATTTGTCTATACTGAGTTGATAAATATGGAAATCCGTTTCACATGGAGCATTCAGTATAAAAACTGCTAAAGTTCCTGGGTCCCAGATTAGTAAATTCTCCAACTCTATTCTATTTATTCATTCAAATTTTCTAAATTGATATATAGTGTTTTGCTCAACACTCCATATCTCTTTTCCACTACATTCTTGTACTTTTATGTCACATTCTCTTCTAAAATGTTGAGCTGCCTAGAAAATTGCATCCGTAATATCTCTCTTACAAATCAAAAAGGAAACACTTTATTACTTCTCTGAGTTGGATACATTCCTGGCATAATATGGAAGTCTTTGGACGAGACATCCTGTAGTCAATACCTGTCATGCAAGCGAGATTTCTGTCCTTGCCAAAATTCAAACATTTCAGGTTTAAGCCGGTAGCCTCCCCAGTATTTTGGTTTGGGAATCACGCTTCTGCAGATGAGACAAAATAGGTAGTCAAGTCCTTTCAAGGATATGGGAGTGAAATTTATGAACATGAAGTGGGGGAAGAGAAATGACAAATTACTATAGTGGTTGCATTACAGGAGACAGATTTTTTTAATCAGCTTATAGGAGACAGAATTAGTTGGTTTTAATTATTTATGAACATGAAAGTACTGCACTACATAATAGCACATACACCAAAATAGAAACTGAACAGCGTAAATGAGCTCATTAAGCACCATTTCTGAAGCTGTGCCCAAATTGAATCTGGGAGGGCTAAGTTTAAATTTGAAGTCCGACCTCAGCAAAAGGCAAGTCTGAGCTTTATTAGGCTGGGGTCCAAGTTGTTCGTAGATATATTGTTCTTTAGTTCTTTTCCTCTCCTTTCACAAACAATCTATTGATCTACCATTATCAAATTAAATGCCATTATAATTTACTTGATACATCGATTATTGATCTACGATTTTCAGACTAAATGTCGTTATAATCTTTAACAATTTACTGATATTAAATTAACACTTTGCAAGGCTGAGCTTTGGTTGAACCTACTGATGAAATCTAATTCGACTTGCTCAGCCGGGCAGGCATAGATAAAAGAATCAATTGACAGCTTACCGTATACACATGCATTTATACTTACCACTGCAAACAAAAAGATTCATCTGCAGTGGACAGCTCTACATGAGGCCTTCCCTACCCAAGACAATCTCAGCAAAAGGGCATTCAGACCGTGAACAGATGTTTTATGTGTTGCAAGAGCTTGGAAACCAACAACCACCTTTATTATATTGTTAAGTTGCAACTGATTTGTGCAGTATGTTTCTCTCTATTTTTGGTCTCAGTTGGGTCATGCCGCAAAGCTTTAAAGAAGCTTATGAATGTTGGAGCTGCCGGGAAATTGGTAAAGCCATCAGAAGCACATGGAGGATGATTCCAGCTCGCATTTGTTGGTGCTTATGGTTAGAAAGAAATAGTAGATGTTCTGATGGTTTATCAACCTTCAACCCTTAACCATTCTGTTAAAGTCTAGGTGTCTTATGTTATTGTGTAGCTGTGACATTATGTCCCCCCTGGCCCCTGTAGTCTCCCTGGGTCTTGTAATAGCCACTTATGTAAAGAGATTAATACAACCTTTTTGTAAGCTCAAATATACCACCTCTTTTGCATCTTTTGTATGCTTTCAATGAAACCTTTTTACTTCATCAAAAAAAAAAAAGGGGAAACCTTACATCCCAACTGGGAAGTTTAGAACAACATATTTGGGATTCAACTTTCAATTATTTCTTGATGCAGCATAAGGAAACTTTTAAACCTATAGAAGCGTATGAGAACTCAACTTATGGATTTTAGTTTTTGTTACTCCCTCCATCCGATAATACTTGTCATGTTTCCTTTTCGAGAGTCAAACTAGATTAACTTTGACCGGCATTTTAAGATATATTTTTCACCATATTGATATGAAAAGAATTGTAATTTATAGTACTTTTCGTGTAGTTTTTGAATATTTAAATTATAATTTTAAAATATTGAATTAATCTAATCCAATTTAGCTCCGAAGATTAGTCAAATTGACTCTTGAGAAGTAAAACATGACAACTAATATGGGATGGAGGGAGTATTTCTCACTCCCACTTATGAATTCCCATTTTCTCTTAATGAATTTTTTATGGGGTATTAGTTGTACCTGATTTCCTATTTAGGCAGTTCCACAAAAAATGTTCCTGAAGTTCTCTTTCAAAGGGATTGTGAATTGGGGGAGGAATTTTACTATATACTATCACATATTTCCTAAAGTATGGCAATGGATTACATAAAATAAAGTTGAGCACAAGTATGAGAACAGGAGAAACCATGTTTTGAATGGTGCAGATACAGAAACATCATAGCATTTGGCTTTGGCATTCCAAATCAGTTGATTAGTTAAAACTAGATACTAACCCATCAGAATATTTTGCCTCCAACTGTTTGTATTCGTCAAGGAGGACATGCCTTCCCGGAATAACTGTGCTCTAGGAAAAGCAAGAGACAGATGTTTGCAAATTATATGAGCAAATAAAAGGAAGTTACAGACATACAAAGTTAAAGAAGCAATTTCAAAAATTATACTAAGAAACTTGCATACCTGCTGGCTAACTATGGCACCAATCTGACTTCCCCGAGGACGACTGTGAAAATATTGCTCAGATTCCTCATCAGAAACTTTTTGCACCGGCCCTTCGATTCTTACCTAGAGACCACACTGTTGTTTTAAGATCCATTCAGAATAATTCAACGGCAGCAGGAGATACAACCATGACATATTGTTCAACAATTAATGTAGCTTGCACATGGATTTGAGTTTCTTTTAATAGGTAACTTTTATTCATAAAACACAAAACAAAATGAGTGCTTTATATAAACACTACAAATTACAAAGTTTCTTCCCTTTTAATCTGGCAGGCAACTAAGTAGGTCTAGTAAAGTATAATATCATATGCATATTCCATGCTCAACCTATATGCTGAGAGATGCAACCACTTGAATTTTAGTCTATGCTAGCAAATAGTAAACAGGGTATTGATAGCCTCCTCATACACTGCATAAGTCTTTCTCCTTGAAGAATGAGAATAAATACACTGACAGATTCTCTATTATAGATAGTTAAGTCAGACTATACCTGGCGGTTCAAATCATCCCAATAAAAGAGGAGTGCGGCATGAGGATTTTCAGCTATTTGTTGACCTTTTCTGCCTTCATAATTGGTGTACCTGCACAGGGGAGACTCTATATAAGAATGAAATAACAAACTAGTGTCTTCTGAATGGCATTAGGATGCACTAGCATAAAGATGAGCAGAACTAACCAGACAAAACCATCCTTGTCAAACCCTTTCAGCAATACGATCCTTGATGAACTTCAGTTAAAAAGTCATAAAATGATACAAGTTTATGGTTCAAGAAAGAGATATGAAAACATAAGCACTTAACAAAAACCAATACATAAACAATTTGAGACGTTAATCAGAGATTCATATGAACCAATAATCTTGCAAAAAATCCTAATGATCTAGCTTTTTATTATGGTTACAAGTATCACAAATTTCGTTTTATAGTGAATATATGAGAAAATTAGAGTCACTTGTCATTCAATGCAAATGGACAAGATTCTATTTGCTTGGGAAGCAAAGGGCATTGGAAGGACAAGTAAGTAGAACCATTATACACAGAGATGACAATTCTCCTACCTTATCAAAAGTGAGAGAGAGAGAAAGATTTTCCTTAAACATCCTGCTAATTCTCATAGGAGGACTGTTGCCAGTTTCACAATTGAGCGTGAACCAAAACTGTTATATGAAAGTTCTCTAGATGATATAGCTCTCATCACAATTTCTTGGTGATTGATAATTTAAGAGAGGGGGAAAGAAAGAGGTAAAGTCTTAGAGTTGCATATTATTACAGCAGGTGGGTTAAAAAATAAAATGAACTAATTTTAGCAAAAGCAACGTGAGACACTCACGGCTTGCCATCTTCGCCAGTAGTTGACAAGGCCATGGCATTTGGCTCCTTCAAGCCTGCCGCCATTGCATCATCAAACCACTTTTGGAACTGCAAAAGTCAAGGTTGATGTAATTATAAAGCAACAGGAGAATTAGGTACACAAAATCACAGTGAAAATTCAAGAAACATGGGTTAGAATTAGTGACACCTGGAATATGGCCATCTATCTCTTAATAAAAAATTTTAAAAATGAAGTCATCAGTCATCATCCACTCTGTTTTACATGATTACATCAACTCATACCTGATCAAAGGGGTCAGTGACGACCTCTTCCTCAAGCAACGCAGGAGAAATATAGTTCTCCCTCAGAGATGATATGTCAATTTTTGGGGGCTTGCCAATACGAACGCACATGGAAGTGCCAGGATATGCTGGTAATTGGAGATTAAATTTGTTCCTGATGGATGGTGGAACAAATCTGCCACCTAAAAAGTGGTGCGAGCCAGAAAACCTTTTGGCACACAATTTAGGGGCAGTTAGAGAAACCTAAGTTCGAGAAATTTTACTTGTTAGGTGGCTCAATAAAAGTCAAATAAGTAAGGCTTGCAGATATTAAATACAAATAAAAAACAAACACATACCAGCATGTCAGGTTTGACACCTTCACCACTTAAATCCCCCTCTTCCACATGCCAACCAGATGGAATATCTATAGAGATGATGGCAGGTGATTTCTGATGTGTATCGCCATTAATCTTTAGTGCCACCAGTCTCTGAATTAAGTCATCAAAAGGTGGTCTTGGGCTACCTGGACAAGTTACCAGAAATCTTACAAAAGCTAAAGAAAGATTGAGGTGCACACACTTCAGTACCAGAACTTTTTTTTTAATCTTTCATAAAAAAACACCTTTGCAAAGGTACTTTGTTGTTACCACTTTCAAATTTTCCTGCTTCTTCCTTATATCTAGTGCTTCTCTTCTCGATGGTTCTATCTAAAATCCAATGATAATCAGGCCTAAAGAAGAAGCTCGGTTTCTCTTAATTTTTATCTATTTTTGGTTTCATGCTATCCACCTGAGGGATATAGAAGGATATTTTATAAGAAAAAATATCTTTCCTGCTAATTATAACCTCCTTTCTGATCTATTTTGGGTATCAAACAATTCTATACACATCTAGACCTTAAAAGTTAAAACAAACTAAAATATAGTGGATTTTTCTTCCAGGAAACCAAGACAAAATTTGAGCAAAGAACCATCCTTATCCTGCCTCAACAATCTGCCCCCTTCAATTTTATCTATTTTTCATCCAAACTAAGAAATGTTATTTTTGTAACTTTTTCCCTTTCCTGTTAATCATGGACAAAACCCCCTCCTTTCTAATCTATTTTGGGTATCAAACCATCCTATACACTTCCAGGCCTTGAAACAAAACTTAAGTATTTGACAATCTTTCCACCAGGAAACAAAATTTGACCAAATTATCCTTCCTCAATATTCCACTCCCAACACAAGAAAATGTCCTATAGCTTTTTATGTTTGAGAGTGTACATCTTCTATTTTTCTGTTCAGATATCCCCTTTCTTTGCAATCAGCTGTGTTGTCATCTCATCCGGAAAGACAGATTTTAGTCTTTTATGGATCAAAAGAAAGGATTATTACATTGCTAATGACATAAGAAGTTCACCAGTTTCTTTTCCATGCTAAAAGGAATAAAAGGTAAATGAAGAGTTACTTATCAATAAACAAAGTAAATGTCATGAACAATAGAAATAGAAAGAAAGATAAATGAAAGGTTCCAACCAAAAGATTCTAAAATTTGAGTAGTTACATGTTGAAGCTCAACGACAAAAAGATCTAAAGAAAAATAATACCATGGAACGAGAATCCAAATATTGCATCCACTAGAATGTCAAAGCTGTCAGACAAGTCCTTTGGCAAATCTTCCAATGACAAGAAAGGAACTGACAACGACTCGAGCTAGAAAAAATGTTTATTTATCAGAAAGTTGAATAAATGGAACTTTTAATGGAACAAAGGACTATAAATTTGTCATTCGTAAAGTTTAACCAAAAATTGATACCTGAGTTACCAAGCCATCATAAAGAGGCTTAGCAGTACGCTTAGGGTAACATATGAATGGTTTATAGCCAAAATGATATAGATGACGAGCAGCTACAAGACCATCACCGCCATTATTGCCAGGACCGCAAATAGTAAGAACACGACTGTACTCACTTGGTCTGTAGACCTGTCATAAGAAAAAAATCGCTAGTGTACAGCCTCAACGAACTACCCACAAAGGATCAAGATGGAAAAAAAAAGAAGCAATAGCCTGATGGTATTGTCTATGAACCTACATCCACTCAAAAATTGCTAAAATGACAGAAATGGAGACAAAAAATTTGTTGTCCAACATGCAGGGGGGAAACAAAATTTTGGAAATTCAAAAATATGACACGCAAATCAGGGTAGATGCTATACAATTGTATTGTTACCTTGCGTCAAAATTTAACATAACCAAATTACTCAATCCAATACAACTGAAACAAACTGAAATTCTATAAGTCAGAATGCATCTTCAACCATGTCAAATTGTCAAGGAGGTGATGACATAAAGTACAAAGAGATCTTTTAAAAGCAATTCCTCTACTCACCTCAGTAATTGCAGCAGCAACACTCAAGCCAGCCAGTTCCTGCAATCAAACCCACAAAATCACCCAGCATACTAGAAACTATCCCCTAAAGAAAGTCAAAACTCAAAAGATATCACAATTATCGGGATAATTAAGACGCTAACCATAAGTTGATCAACACTGAAACCAAGAGGACCCATCAGTATTTCATCAATTTCAGCCGCTTCTTTCTGGTTTAGATACGAAATGGCCTCTGGGTTTTGCTGAATGCTATCCATTTTCGTTGTCATTCCTCTCACCGAACCCAGAAATTCAATCTTTGGTCTTAAACCCAACAACCTCTTTCATTCCCAAGATTTAGCAAATAAGTAATTCAATAGCTGACAGTTCTACACGTAGCGAAATCAAGATCACACAAAGAAAGAAAGAGAATTTACCGGAAGAAGAAGATGATGTGGAGCGATGAGAGAGTGAGTAGGCTTGAAATTACAGACGGAATTAGCAGCTGAAGAAGGAAGTAATGTTTGGGAGAGAAGACATGACATTCTTTTGGCTTTGCGCAACAAAGGAAGCATATTATACACAATTAACAATACAGTATTGTGGCATTGTGACCTCTTCGATTAGCCACCTTTTCCTGATTTAATACACATGAAACCTCTAGATAAACTTTATTGAAGAGAAGAATTAAAGGATGGACTTTATTTTAATAAAAAATTAGGAAAATAAATTTAAAATCAATTATTTTTATTTCTTTCGGTCGAAAAGAGTATATTTGAGTTATTTTGGTAATCATTCAGGTATATATATATTAGTTTTTTTTTTTTGACGAAGAATATATCAATTTTAAATCACAAAGTTAAGACTATATCAAATGTTTTTCCTTGTGTATATGGTGAATTGAAAACTTTTTCCCACATTCAACACTTCAATGGCTGTTATTGGAAATGGATATATTTGGACCTATATATAACATGAGAGCTTTTTTATTCGGATAATATAACAGGGAATAAATTTAAATACCAAGGAACAAGTTTGGCCTTTTTTCTTACTAAAAAAACAAGGGGAAATTTATGCAAAATGACAATTTACATAGGATTTCCTCTCCGTCTCTTTATTTTTTAAGTGAAATTTCACTAAGTGGAATATGGAGAGGATAGAGTATACAACATACCTTATAGTCGGGTTAAGAAATATCAGAAAATATTGTAGTGTGAAATCTTCACCACAAAACGTCCTAACATTCCTTTTTAAGAAACTAAATGAATTTGAATTTTTTTTTAAAAAAAATAGATTATTAGGGAGAGAGACCAACAATAAAATTAAGAAAAGAAGGATTTATTGCAGTTCTTACTATTGAAAATTACAAACAAACAGTAAACTAGCAAAATTGTTCCGTATTCAAATGTACAAACAATACATACATAGAATTAAAATGGTAATACAAGCCTAGGGGATGAAGATGGCTTAGTAGCATTAGCAAAAGGGGGCACTGCCAAATTCATCTCTCTGTGTTTAAAGTAAGATCTCTTCTTGGACACTCACATTAAGAGTCTTGTTTGGCAGAACAATGCTGTTGATTACCACTACTTCATCCTCGACCGACACAGATTCACCTGGTTTCAATATATTGATTTAGATAATCCACCACAAAAGTTTAATGTTGATAATTTTGTAAAGGTATGAGCTGTAACAGAAAGGAATATGAGAATAACAAATACATTACCAAGAATTGTGATCCCGAGCTTTGTGTTGTAGTCTCCTACACCCTGAAATCAGTTTGATAGAGTTTAGATACCTGATGTGAAGACTAGGACTAGAGAAAGCAAATGAAATAATGGAGGAATGGTATTCAGCTAGCATGGAATATAAAGTCCAAGAGAAAGGACTAGTACAGCCAATCTTACGAATTCTCATCAAAGATCTTCACATAATACATGGATTACACTCTTGGAACTAATTTA
>JAJOOF010005849.1:0-17337 GCA_029582545.1 Solanum lignicaule
CTAGAATCTAGTGGTTTTGTAGATAATTTAATTGGTTTCCTAGTTTTTCCTAAAATTAGATGGCAACTCCTTTAAAATTCATTTATTATTTAACTTTTTTTAAAATTTAATTAATTGTTTATTTTTTGAGTCATCACGACGTTTCGCCCTATTTGAATAGAGTAGGGATGTAAACAGAATGACGACTCCGCAAGGGATATAGAGGTTCTAACCATTATGAGTTCATTTTTCAAATTGAGGAGCATTTTCTTTTATCGTGTTATACCTTATATTTTGTATATTTTGTTGATTATTTGTATATTGTACTTGTTGTTTATTCATTATTCATTTAATTGTATGTATATTGTTATTGCATTTCATGGCATAATTTTCGCCAAATGGCAAATAGAATGCATTAGGACAAAGACGGTTATGTGGCTTTCCACGGCTGTCTTTCAGAAAAGCACCTTCGAATTCTTTTTAAGTGATAAACGAATAGTTGGTTTGAGGTCATCCAATGTCGTTTATTATACTTCACCTCGCAGTTTGTTTGACTCGGGTAACTAGGTCTTGTATAAACCACTTTTAGTCAACTAGTGTAAAACGAATCCAAAACCTTGAATTTAGTGCATTTGCTTGAGATGAGTCAACACTCAAGGCACATTTGCATAAGACATGTTGTATAAGACATGCATTCATTGTTTGTATGTTTGTGATATACCTGTTTTACGTGAATATGTTGTATGATAGTCCATTATTTCAAAAAAAAAAATTAGAGCTTCATAGACATAAATGTCAAGTCACTTTTACCTTTCGAGTTATTTTTTGAAAGTTTGAAGGTTATTGTTCGTCCAAAGTTGCAAGGGACAGGAGGACTCGCGAAATTTAAGTCTTTGTATTTCACAAGACATTAATATCCAGTCAAAAATACAAATTAGGGGAGTCTTTGACTATGAGGTCACACTCATTTATTTTTGTTATTTTTCATGTTGGTCCGCTTTCACACATTTCTCATATTTTTACAGGGAAACCGTCCCCGATAATAATCGGGGATGGTGATAATAATGTATAGTTCTTGTAAATAATTGGAAGTATACACAATTTGAAGACGCATCCAAAAAATAAATACAACAAGTGGTTACTGTCAAAATTCGGAGACCACATTCAACAGATAATACAAAGATCGACAGTTAAGAGGATACAATGAATCGCTCCGAGTTCGTCTAAATTTTAAAATTATTGTATGCCCTATCTGAATGAACTACGTGAACCTGATTCTCATCTCGGTGAGATATGTAGGCAACCCTTCTTGGGTTCGGTATCCATTTTTACAAATTTCAAAAATAAAAAGTAAAATAGTTTGTGCATATTTTCAAAGAAATATCTCAACGAACTACGCGAACCTGATTCTTATCTCGATGAGATACATAGGCAACCCTTCTTGGGTTCGATAATCATTTTTTCAAAAGTAAAAAAAATAAAAATTGTGTGCATATTTTCAAAGACATATATGGATAAACTACGGGAACCTAATTCTCATACCAATGACATACGTAGGCAGTCCTTTTTGGGTTGGGTTTCATTCTTTCAAAAAATAAATTGTATATATCGTAAGAGTCATGTCTTCAACTCAGTTGGGACCAATGCAGTTAAGAGCATATAAATAAATTTGATATGATGGAGGGGACTGACTTTGTGGTAAACTATAGAATTTTTTGGTACCTCTCATTTCTACTTTTGTGATGCTTGAAAATTCTCTCGCATGCATTCAAGATAAGAATAAAACCAATTTCATGCTTTCATGTGCATTATGTGGTGAACTTTTAGATCGAAATTCAATTGCATTGCACTGTTGATCTAGAACTTGGTCTGAATGTTTTTTGAGGCAAAATCTGGGGTATTGTTTGGTTTGGGAAAGGATTGTAGGCCTTCTTTGACTCGATTGTGCCTTTCAAAGCCTACCAAATGTCATTAATCCCTAGTTTTCCTCACTTTGAGCCTGAAACCTTTTCTTTGGACAACCACATCTTAGTCATTACCCTTCTGAGTGCTTACATGCACTATCCCTCTCTTGGCCCAACCTTCTTGAGCGCGTCGAAGATGTGCAAATTATAAGAGAAGATCAGTGTTTAAAGTTGCCAAAGGCAAAGGATATTGAGTCTCCCAAAGCCAAGGAATCAAAAAAAAAGTGGAAAGAAATAAAGAATGACAAAAACAGCCCTACAAGGTCAATGAAAGACGAAAAGGAAAACACTCCAACAAAATAGGAGAAAAATTCAAAAGAAAGGGGTGAAATAAAGAAAAGTCCCAACAAATAAGAACTCAAAAGAATTTGAAACAAAAGAACGGGGTGACAAATGAAAAGCTCCAAGAAATAAGGATTAAAAAGAAGTTGAAAAAGGGGGGACAACGAAGAGGATCAAACGCCAAAGGTGTATCAATCATGAAAAACACAAAATCAATGTGACGCTCAAGAAGAATTAAGTCCCTTTTATTCCAAATAAATATCATATCCGTCCCTATACCAATATTACAAGCCAATAACAAGTCCTACATGATCTCAATCCAAATGTTCTCACATTAGTGGAGATTTACATAAGGGTCAAGCATATGATATCACAGTTGCATGCATTGAACATTTTTGTGACTGTGAGTGCACTTAAAAAAAACATCCTCAAATTATATGCTTCAAATATGTGTGAAATAGGACTTTTCTTTTTGTGAGGGAACTTGAAACATAGGAATTGACACAATTCAAATCTTTGTTTAAAGAAAGATGAATAAATCTTGTTGATACTTAAGTATGTTTGAGGTACCATATGAAGCTGCAGGAGTTACCTTGAATTCAATCTTAGTTAAAAAAAAAAGAAAGTTTTACATGTGATCCTAACTCTTGGTACCAATTGTAGTCAAGATTTGATTGTCTCTTTATATTATTTATGTTTCAAAAAAAAAAAAGAGCAAGCACCCACTCTTTAATATTTTCCAAAACAGAAAAAAAGAAGAAGAGATTTTACCTTTCCTTTTTGGGTTGTTCATTGTAAAAAATGTTATTAGGGTAATCATGTCAGTGTGAGATGCCTATTTTACTTCATTGGGTTGTCCATCTTAAAAATGTGATATATCTTGTCTTTAGGCTTTGAATACGCAGAGAATAGTATTTTTCTATTTCATCATGTTCATATTGAGCATTTTATACTAATGATCTTGTCTCAGATTCTTTGCAGTGTTCATCATCTACAAGATTGAAACTACATTTGACCTGATTCTTGGCTTAAAAGGATATGTAGATGCCACGACGGCTCGGTCATATACCCAATGTGATTTTCTTTTCTCCTTATAATAAAAACTAGATAAAATTTTTGAGAATATCTCAAAAATTCACAATAGAGGTGCTATCTCCAGCAAGTCAAGATTGGAGATCATTTTGAGATTTGCCAAAAGTCCTAACTTGGACAGAATTTTTGAGGTCTTCCTCAAAAATTCCAACAAGTACTGTCAGAAGCTTGATAGTCAACTTCAAATGATCCATCACCGCTTGAACTTCAAAGTCAACCCGCAAATCTCCAGCATTGTCATGGCAACCCAACATCTCATCATGCAAATCTCCAATAAAACGTGAGTTACATAGAACACAAGGTGTTCAAGAGCAAAATGATGTTTGCTCACTTGTGTCAAAGTGATCAGACACTTTGTACACATTCTCTTTTGAATCCTACCTTAAAGTTTCTTGACCATGTTGCTAGCTAAAGCAAGATTGTGTCTACTAACCGTTCTTTTTTTAATACAGGGACAGACGAAAGCATCAAGATGATGACATTTTCAAAACACATGAGCCATCCACCTTGTTACAGTGGACAATCATCGAGCCATCCACCTTGTTACAGTTGGACAATCATCGAGTCATCCACCTCGTTACAGTTGGACAATCATCGAGTCAACCACCTCGTTACAGTGGATAATCATCGAGCCATCCACATCGTTACAGTGGACAATCATTGAGTCATTCATTATTTGCATTTTTCATTTGTCGAGAGGGCCATTGCATTTTTTATTTGTCGAGGGGGTCATTGCGTTTTTCATTTGCCAAAGGGGTCATTGCATTTTTCATTTGCCGAGAAGGCCATTGCATTTTTCATTTTTCGAAAGGGTCATTGCATTTTTCATTTGCCAAGAGGGCCATTGCATTTTCATTGCCGAAAATGTCATTGCATTTAAGTCGCATCTATTCGGAGGTGAAGGATGTGCACCTTATCCATTCGCGTTCAAGTCGGTGAAAACTTGCGTTGAAAGATATTTGCATTTAAGTCGCATCTATTCGGAGGTGAAGGATGTGCACCTTATCTATTTGCGTTCAAGTCGGAGGAGACTTGTATTGAAAGAATTTTTATTCGTCCTATTGATGGACAGACATTTAAAATCCTATTGATGGATCATCTTTATTCATTTGTCCTACCGATGGACGTACATTCAAAATCATACCGATGGATCATCTTTTTTCATTCGTCCTACAGATGGACATACATTCAAAATCCTACCGTTGGATCATCTTTTTTCATTCGTCCTTCCAATGGACATACATTCAAAATCCTACCGATAGATCATCTTTTATCATTCGTCCTACCGATGGACATACATTCAAAATCCTACCGACGGATCATCTTTTTTCATTCGTCCTACCAATGGACATACATTCAAAATCCTATCGATGGATCATCATCTTCATTCGTCCTACTAATTGACATGCATTTTTATCCTACCAATGAATCATCTTCATTTGTCGTATCGTAAGAGATGCTACCTTTTTTCCTATAATTTTATCTCTACTAATGAGTTTCATCTTGTTTTTTCGAGAACATCCAAGAGAATGCATTCTCGATTGAGCCACAAATTCAGACTACTTCAACAAGGAGGCAATACAGCGTGGAACCTTTCGGAAGCAAGTTGAGGATCGACTCCCACCACATTCCAACCTTTTATATGAAGGTCATGTGTTCAGCTAAAATCGGGTTTGTCAAGTTTCTTTGTCCATGATTTCCTTCATCAATCATATCTAACGAAAAGGACAACTGTTGACACCCAATTTTGGCCTAACATTTTTCAAAATTCGTAACTTTTAAGTGTTATTTATTTAATAGTTCAAAATATATTTTTTTATAATTTTAAATAAATTTATCGATAACTATCCTTATTTGTCAAAATTTAGGATTTTTTTTATCAGTTAATTTTAATTACATTATTTTATGTCACAACCCGTTGACTACGTTTAAATATTTATTCATTTCGACCAAATCATTAGTTCTGATAAATTGCATTTTTTACATGTCATTAGCTACATTCATTATAATTTTTAAAAATCATTTTATTTGTAATATTAATTTTGATATTTTGCACAGTCTAGAAATTTATTCGAATATGGATAAGATTTCATGCACAGATATTTTTAAAGGCTAGTGATTTTGGCGCACGATTTTAAAAGAATGGTACTGTACTATAGGTAATTTTTTAATTTTTATATAAACAATGACTTATTCATTAGGTCAAGGGTGGTGGATAATATTTTTTATACATTGGGAGAAACAATTTCCAAAGAGAAAAACCCTAATTTTTTCCTCTCACATTTTCCTCCCTTAGACGCCACCACCCAAAACCCCACCATTAAACTATCATTTTTCCAAACCATATTTCCACAAAAACCAGCCAGATCCCAACTCCATTTCAACACTACTCCCTCACCTGAAACCACTGCCAAACAGCCGTTCCTCCACTACCAACGACCACCGAACAACCACCTAAAACCACAACAAACCACCACCAGACCTCTACTCTTTCGTTACCCTAGAAACTTCGGCGAAAGTCTATTTTTGAGCTCCAAACCAGAAACGGTTCTAGCGAACAGGAGCTCTAAGCTCCGAGCTCGCGAACCAACTCTAAACAGCAACAAAGCAACACCAAACCCATTCCAAAAAACCCGACCCCAAACATTGCATCTGTTCTCTTTTTTGGCATCAACGAACCAACTCCAGTGAGCTACGAGTGCTAAAGCCGGCGAACTAGAAGTCAGCGACTCCATTGCTGCAACAGACAAGATTTAATGACTTTCCCAAACTCATGTCGGAGCTCCGGCCAAAAACAACCAAACAGTAACGCATCACCACTGTAAAATCCTTTTCTCAATCTCTTTTAATGTCTATTTTTGTTTTATCTTGTCAATGATATTGTTGGAGCAAGCAGGGAAACTGAGATTTCCGAGATAGTCTTTGAGCTAAGTTATTGAGCACTAATCTCAAATCACAGAAGAAGTATGTTTTTAAACATAAAGAACTAAGTATATTTTTGGTAGTAGTATTGAGCACCGATATGGGAATGTAAGTTCATATTAACTCAAGTCTCCATAAACCATGTAGCCATCATGGGTAGAAAAGGGTCATACTTTTTAGATGAACCCTTTTCACATAGACTAGTGGATCCACTTAGTGAGTTAGCTTCCTATATCACGGCAAGGTATAGGATGGGCCTCAGCAGCGTGAGGTAAAGCGTTGTATCATCACTATAGTTCTTAAGTGATGGTTGTCGGTTAGAGAAACTCCCACAACAGTAGTAACATGGTTCCTCAAGGGGTTCTGCTTAGTGTGAATGGGGTATGAGACTTCATTCATGCATTGCACAAGTAGACTTTGAAAGGGAGCATGATTTGTCTTTTTATGATATTATGATTATGAATTGACAGCATGTTTTCAATAGTTTTTCTTTATATTGCGCTTGTTTTAAACTGCTTTATAATGAAATGAGTTTATTTAAGTATTCAGGAGTTGAGAAGAGCCAAGGTAAGTGTTTCTTTCATAATCTCTTTCGAGCCTATGTTGTTTTAACATTCCAACTCGCATACTCGTACATTCAATGTACTGATGCCAGTTGGCCTACATCGTACTATGATGCAGACACAGGTAACTAGGATCGACATCCGACGCATTCGTTGATCCAGTAAGCAGTTCAGAGTCTGTTGGTAAGCCTCTTTGCATTCCAGGGGACTCCTTTACATTGCTTTCAGTTTTAGTATTAGTTCATTAGGATGTCATGTGTCTGTCTCGACATCCATCTCAGTTGTTTAGAGGCTTAATAGATAGTCAGACAGTCAGTTAGTTAATTCAATTGTCTTTACTTTTCATTTCATATGTTAAAGACTTGAGTTTGCCTTAATGGCCAATTGAATGTTCCTTTATAACATTCTAGTTACTTCATAAATGTGTATGTTATGAGTTAAGTCTTCCGCTGAGTTAGTAAACCAGACCAAGGATTCGCTTGAGGCTAACAATGGTCTTCGAGTGCCGGCCACGTCCAGGGTGTAGGCTCGGGGCGTGACACTCCTCCTAACTCATAAGCTCCTTTCTTCTGTAGCCCTATACAACAGAAATATTATTGCATCCAAAAATTGTGCATCCTGTCTCGACATGGAGGAAGACACAAATCATATTTTTTAAAACTGCCCGGATGCTAAACACATCTGGAAAAACTACAGTATAAGTATCACCTCCCATGACCTCCATACAAAAATTCATCAACTGTGTAGCACAAAAATCTTCGTAACCATAAACAAGCACCACATGGTGCCTACCGCTACTCTAGTTCCAATTATTCTTTGGAATATTTGGAAAAATAGAAATAGCAAACTTTATAAAAAATTAAATATTAGCAGGTCTACTAATACTATTAATAACATTTCCTTTCAAGCAATGGAATACTTTCACTTAAACCAAATCCCTCCGAAAAAAGTTCCTAGACATATGGTTCCAGTTTCCTGGCACAAACCATCGGATGAAAAATACAAACTAAACATTGATGGCTCCTATGAACCAAACTCTTCTAATGGTGGAATTGGAGGAGTAATTAGAGATCATCTAGGAACATGGATCGTTGGATTCACATGCAAAATCATAGTAAGAAATGCCCTACATGCAGAAGTTCTAGCCTTGCTACATGGTCTGAATCTAGTGAAAAGTAAGAACTTAAAACATCTGCTGGTGGAAACGGACTCACATGTATTATGTAACACTCTATATAGCAATAATCTCATATACTCACATATTTTCGTTAATTGCAGATCGCTACTCCTCCAATTGGAAGGATCGTCCCTGAAACACATTCTGAGGGAGGCTAATGCAATAGCAAACCTACTAGCCAAATACGGAAGAGAAATGAAGGATCCATATATGATCAACAATCAAACTTTGGTTTTTGAAGCATCTCCTTCACTAGTAATAGATGCATTAGAAAGAGATGCGATTGAAACTGTAACTCATAGACTAGTTCCACTTTTGTATGGTTGAACATATTATTAACTAAATAAAATCCTTCCGTTATTTAGCAAAAAAAAAAACTTAGAATCAAGATAGAAAGTAAAGAGGAAAAGGCATGACCATAAGAATTGTGTGAAATAAGTGAATTTATTCCGTTGAGGCATTCTTGATTGATTGAGGTGCACGTGTATCCTCACGTAACCAGGTGGGTCCACCTCTGCTTGTGAGATTTGTCGGTAATTTATACTTGTAATACATGTCATAATTATTACAGATCATTTTATTAAGGAGAAATTTGTAAATTTCTTAACTAATATTTTTGATTAAATACAATTATAATATTTACAAACTTAAATTTTGGCTAATGTCTAGAACACGCGAAGTAGGATAACCCTACAACCAAGACCAGTAGAAGGTCCACTCCCCACATGTTTGGAGAGTAGATATACCTAAAGCCAATCCTTTGGTCTATAATGAACATGCAGTATGTAATTAACTTTGTTGTCATTTATTGATATGTTTTTTTACCCAAAAAAACATAGTCTTTTTCAATATTGGGAAGACATTTGACAATTGACAACGACCCTCATCCATCACCTAACCTCACTTTGTCAAAAAAATTATATACCGTATCTCCTTTAATTTGTTGTACTTGTACCCCACAACCTTAAAATCATTTCACTCTCAAAACTCATTTCAACATAAATTTGAGTCATTACTTCTTGATGATTATAATGAGTTTCTTGAACTCTCTACAAACTTCTAAATTTTTCAATAGAATGAAATTAGAAAAAGAAAGAGGAAAAACTATATATTTCCTTTGTTTCAATTTGTTTGTCTAATTTTGATTTGACACGAAAGTAATAAAAGATTCCGGTAGGTTATAGGTCTTAGTGATGAAAAATAATGTGGTCATATTGTGGAGTATTCCACAGCCAGCCCATTATGTTCAACAAGCAGCCTACATAGATTCTCACTTTCTTGTGAGTTGCTGTCCATATTTTTGAAATATCCCCTCGTGGCAAATTAATTATAACCCGTTTGATGATCAAATTTTGGGAAGTAAATTAAAAGTGATTATATTTTTAAAACATGGGTATTTATTTAAGATAATTATTAGGCAAATACCATCATGGAGTATAATGAGATTTATTTACTTAGATATCTCTGATAAGAATATTTCTTTTTATCATAAGTGCTACACGATGTGAATTTAAATTAGATATAGTTCAATCAACAAATTCATCCTAAATGATAATACAACAAAAAAATAAATTTAATTGATGACCTAAACTTTAGAGATGTCTTACATGGTGGTAATTATAAAACACAAAAAATTAGTATCACACATGAGGGAAACACAAGGATAATTTTTTTTTTTAATAATGAATAGTAATTTGCTAGTGGTATTTTAGTGAGGAGAGAATGGATAGAATTGTTTAGAGTAGAGTAGTCTCTATAGAATTCGAGATGCATGTTCAAGGGATATAAGCATGAGCTAGGTTTAGAGTAGAGTAGTCTCCATAGATTCTAACTGAAATTGAACTCATCTCGTAGAATTCTAAAAAATCTCAATATCTACACGGATAAACCCTGCATATTCCGGAGAATATTCCAGCCATCGGCAACCACTAGCAAATTATTTTCTCGATGATCGTTAATTTTTCCTAACAGCTTCATTAGTTTACTAATTATTTTGTTAATCCACACCATAATTAATCACAAGTCCACGGCCATAAACATGGCTTCTTGTTTTGCTAATTAATTGGCCTTAGGGTATTCTGAAAGGCCATTTTTGCCAAGTATTTTCCACGTATCTCCTAAAGATTTGATAGAGATCTGGTCTAATATATGATTAAGATTAAGCAGAGCCTGTTCGTCTAATTATCTTAATTAATCTGTTTTATTAATTATTATATACTCCATATAAGTTCACATGTGTCTATTTATTAATTATTATATACTCCATATAATTGACATGTCTTTTTACTCCCAATAAATTATGTTACCAAAAAAAATGTAAAAGCATCAATAAATCAACAAGACAATTATTTTTTTTTTTCTGTGATTTGGTCGTAAAATTCACAAATAACTTTTTCTTCCCTTGTAACTATAAAAATAGTCACTATTATGAAATTTAAAATTTTATATATAAAACTTCAGGACATTGTGATATAGTTTTATCTATGAAATTTGGGTAGGGCCATTGGCAGTTTTGTCTCTCAGAGGCAAATAATATTTTCGTGAGACATAAATTTATATTTTTGGCATCATAATATTTCAAGTTATTTTTCTCGCCCTTTTAAAAACTTAAATCCAACTAGGCATAGGTTCATTCTTAAGAGCAAAAAGTTAAATATTAACTTATTTAAAGGACAAAAATTAACCGATCACCTTATTTTAAAGAGTAAAATTTAATTTATTTATTTTTCATTTAGAACTCTATAACGGTGCCCAATTTTCAAACATAGGGCCCAAAAAAGGGTAATGAGCACTATTTTCATGTCAATAACAACTTTCCTCCCTTTTTTTTGGGGGTGGATAGGGTGGGGTTAAATTGTTTTATAATCCATCACAAAAAATTCGTTAGGTTTTTTAACATTTTATTTTTATTTTTACATGTTTAAGATCTAAATCTAAAATACTAGAAAAGATCTTTAGAGAATCATTTTAGTCCATTCAAATCATATTTTTCTTTGAAATCGTAGATCGAATAATTCACTTATTTTGGTGAACAATCCTGTCATGAGAAGCATGACCCCATGTGATGAAAAGGACATCAAATAAAGTAATAGCGCAGTATGTAACATATCTCTTTCCCTAAGATTCATTAGATTGTTATAACCTATTTTAATTTTAATTTTCCAAGAATATATACTTATATTTTAAAATAATTATTTATATATGTACAAGTAATTGAAGTTCTTTCAGAAATACTTTTCTATTTTTACGAAGCAATGATCAAATCTAGACACATTTGTCATTTGTATGCATAAGTGAATCAATGAATCTTTTAGTTGAACCAATCGGTAATTTGTTAGTGATCAATTGATTAGACGTTTGATTAATTAAGTAATTAATCTGAGTTAGGTTTTATATTATTTGTCACTATTTCAACTTGACCTAATTTAGTCAATCTTATTAACCTTGTAGCCACTCCACGTGGAAAACAAGTATTCTTTGTAGTCTCATTGACCATCAATTACTACCTAATTCTTTATTATTGTTTCCAACTTCTCATGAATCACGACATCTTTTCATTTTTTTAATTTTAAAATTAGGACTTTAGAATTATTGATATTGAATCAGACTTGAAATTAGAATTTATAATTTATAATTTAAAATTGTAGATTATAATGATTTTAAAAAAAATAAAATATAATACTTAAATTAAAATTATTGAGTTCGATCCGATCTATAGCTTAATATCTAGCTTTGGAAAGATTAAAATAATTAATTGAATAAGAAAGGGAAGGGAAATTAAAACACATGTGATTATCGAAGTTTAACAATCATTTTCACAGTTTTGTACCATACACCTACAAAAGTGTCAATTCTTAGTTTAAAAAAAAAAAACACTGAGCCACATATTTATTTACTCAAAATTAATCATTATTAGTTATTTAGTTTCATGGAAAAAACAAAATATTACTAGCTTTCATAGCCTATATTTAATTCATAGTAGTAAATTGACCTGTTAAACAACTATTGTATGAATATTATAAAGAATTATTAGAAATGATATATCCTTTCTTCTTTTTGTTATTACAGTTTATTTATATGATATGAGGAATCAAAGAGCAAATTATAATATTTTTATCCACGCGGGTTAAAATATCACAAGTGTGATAATTATATTATAGAATATACATTTGAATTAGAGAATTTAATTACAATTCTATCAACTTAATTAAAATAATAATAATTTCTCATGAAGTTTTTGGTAGCTTAAAATATTCTTCTATTTGGGCTATTAATTAAATTTTATGATTTTCACGTTTTCGTTTAAATGTCTTCGAGTATATCTATCTACTCGAATATAATTTTTGACTTTTTAAAACTTAATATTAATTCTTATCCAATTAGATGGCGTGGATTTTGTACAGGTTGAAAGTCTTACATTGGTGTAGCAAAAAAAATAAAAAGGTCAATAATCTAGGTTAGAATACATTGTTTCTCAAATTTGTCACTAAATTTTATTTAAATATTGTCATTTGTTATTATAACATGTTTTGGTTAAACAATTGAATACACGATAAGTTTAAGCCTTTTTCGATTGATATTGACGTGTATAATTAAAGAAAATGACATATTTTATGTGATTACATATGTAGTGGATGTTTGAGAACAGCGCAAAAGTTTTTAAATTTTTTAGGTGAAAGGAAGTATCCAATATCATGTGTTGGAAAACTATACGCACAACGAAAGCATACCAGAATCATACGGCGTACATGAATAATAGATAACCAATACGTTTATGCTAGAACACATATAATCATGCTTGAACACAAACTTTCTGAAATTTAATTCAAGAATTAGCTCTTGAAGCGTGAGCAAATAAATACCTTCCAGCGAATCCACAAGTTGGACAATAGTTTTGCGGTCTTCTACATTGATCCCAAGTTCACATTCGAACTCTCTCAATACTTAGTTGGGAAAGTATCGTATAGAAAACTTATTATCTTTCGAGGGTTAAAAGAATCCTTAATTATAGAAATTTCTCCCCAGTCCAAACAGGAGAACCAAAACACAGGTTATTTTTCTTGAAAATGGAAAAAATACGCACTTGTTTTTTTTAAAAGAAAACTTACACATGTCTCCCATTTTTTCCTTAGATATAGGATTCTGAGTTCTAGATAATATTTGTAGGGACAACATAATTTATTACTGAGTCTTCCTATTATGGAAATAATTTCAAATAATGAAGTAGAATTATTCTTACCATAATAAATAACAAATCATTCCACTAGAAATTCATAATTGAACTCCTCCGATTATATTTTGAAATTCTTCATAAACACTTATATAATTCCACATGTTAAGATTACAAATACTAATCAATAAATTAAATTACTGACAAATTTGATTCAACAATTAATTCCCTTTAGAGCACTGGTTAACTTATTTTAATGTGTCGAATTCATAAATTCACTTGTAAGGTTTGACACGATGAAAACTTATAAGCTTCTCAAAAAGACATATCACCAATCTCTATATCGAGACATGGATTCAATCAACTAACTTATTGTTTCACCAATATATATTATTATCATCCAGTCTATGATCAGGCATATTGACCCATCTCAGAGTCTCGCCTTTTAATAAATCAAAACGATAATTAACATATACAGATCATATTGATTATATCAAGATTAAGAATATAAGTACATTTAAAACAGTTTAGAGAAAATGTTTTTGTTAGTCAGTCTAAAACAACTGTCTCTACTCGGTCCCGTTCAATACATATCAAAATGTTTTACAAGAAGCTAGAACTATACCATTTCTATAATCAAGATAAATTATATATAATCTTGTGCTACAATTGTACCGATGACATGTCCAATTTCCATCTTAGATTGTGAACAAAAAGCTTTATACTTATAATAAGAACCAATGATTTAATCCTTTGTGTATAAGTTAAAACTCTATACACTAAATTATCTACTATATAAGTAAACAGACACCATAAACGAATATATGATCTATTAAAACTGAATAAATAATTATTAACTATAATAGATATCCCTAGATACTATATCTAAACATATGGTTAATAATATATATCACATTAATGTGTTTAGATATTGAAATGAAATAGGTCATAATTTGAGTTTCAAAATAAAATTTACTAACTAACAAATTCATGAGGGACGAAGCTATTATTATAGTCACAGATTCAATTGAATATAATAATATTAACTCAAATTCAATAATTATGATAAAAATTACTTTAATATATATAAACAATTTAATTTGATAAGAGAATATTATAAACTAAAATTTTTGAATCCCTCTCTAATCAACATTCTTGTTCAAAAAGAATTTCCTTTTGCATAGAAAAAGATCATGTGGTTTCCTTGGCACTGCATGATATCCACATCTCTACACTTCATTTTCAAACACTTGCATACACTTAAATGTATGGAAATAAAAGTCAGTTTATTTTCCACCTTAGAATCCAAGCATCTTCATTTCGATCTACATTTCACTAATGTTGTGGTAGTATCATGGTTAAAAATTATAAAATTGGCTATGAAATTTATCGGTAAGTTTCAGTTAATTCGTCGCTAAATAACTTCTTACTAATTTAATTTTTTTATAATTCATTACTAGTTCATAAATAAATGAGATTAACATAAAGAATTTATTGTTTAGTTATAAAATTTTATCTGTAACTAATTCTTTATTTTGTAATAGTATATATGTATATCACTATTAGTTTCCTAGAAAAGCTGAACTAATTAGTTATAAAGATGCAAAGATATTAATACTTGGAATCCCTTAATACTTTTGACAATTTTTCTCTCCCGACAATGTTGGAGTTTGACAAATCATTTTAAATTTTAAATTTTTAATGTTTATTTCATTTTTTTAAACTAATCATGTTTTATTAGCAATAATGGATGGTGACAATTAACCAATGAATTTTTATGATCATATTTTAAATTGAATGTTTTACTATTTTTCATGTAACAAGGACACAATAATTTTTCCATAGCCATCCAACTAAATAATATCTCATACGCGAAAAATGATTAATAGTCTACGATAAAGAAGCACACAAAATGAAATTCTACTTAGTTAATATATGTCTATTGTCAATATCCAGACCGTTGTGATTGACACCCACACTAACCCTCCGGTGGGAGAACCAATACTACAACCCAAATCTAACAACTTAACCAAATACTATGCATTTAAAGATACGGAAGCAGGTTTAAATGCAGAAATTATATAGAGTTCCCATAAACTCCAAGGTTTAAACAAATAACTAACCAAACTAATGCGGAAATTCAACCTCTAGAACTTGAAAGTCAATGTACCAAAACTCTAACAAGATTCATAAGTCTAAACGAGAAAATCATCTAAAGAACTAGTCTGAGTCCGAATATGATAGACTAGACAAAAAGAGAACTCGAGGCAGCCCAGAAGAACTGGCTCACCCTTGAATTTGAATCGGCGATCACTGATCTTCTAAACGAGGTCTGTCAATAGCCGCCGGAAGATGCCCTGTACTCAACACAAATAAGAGCAAGTGTAGTATCAGTACACAACCACCGTGTACTGGTAGGATCACGCGGCTGTCCCACTAAGTGTAACACATATTAGTCAATACAACAATATAATCACATGCACATATCGAACATATACAATATCATCAACATATACGAACAATGAACAACTTCACGATTCTCACATATCACAGTTATATAAATTTATAGCAACATACCGTCTTCCAATATCAATCATCATTAGATATGAACGAACTCGTCACAAGTAGATTCATAACATAATTCAACGGTCCTCTCACGGAACCCAATTCAATAGTCCTCACATGGAACCCAAACCCAAACAGTTAGCATACCGGAGCGTAGTATCCGATCCCATAATTATGTCGGAATGTGGCAACCGATCCCATTTTTATGCCGGAACGTGGCAACCGATCCAAGTTAGTTATGCCGAAACATGGTATCTAATCCAATGTTTATGCCGGAACGTGGCAACCGATCCCATATTTATGCCGAAACGTGGCAACCGATCCAGTTAGTTATGCCAAAACGTGGCAACCGATCCAGTTAGTTATGCCGGAACGTGGCAACCGATCCATTCAACACACCACAATCACAATCACAAGTATATTCTCAATAATCATACAATCAAGAAGTGATTCATGGCATACAGTTATTCGTTCATACTCATACAATTAGTGTGATCAACAATGCAACATTCACATACATATATGCATCATAATGAAGCAAGAACAAGCATATATCACACAATCATGAAATCACAACCATCACCTACCTCGAAACAACCTTGAAACCTTAAGAAACTTGATCCTTCCTTTTCTGGATTCGTTCCGCTTGTTCTTGGTCTACAAACAATCAATATAATATGGGAATCAATAAACAATCATTAATTACCCGAATTACTAACAATTCTATGAACCCTAGATCATACCCATGATCCTAATTAGGGTTGTTTCCACCATAGAATCTATAACAAAACCCTCCCCCATCAATATTCACTCATTCTATTACGTTCTACGGATCGAAAAATGAATTCGGGGAGTGAAAAGCTTACATTTAGCATCAAGAATTGTGAAAAACGAGTAGGAGTCGCCTGGGAGTCGTTCCTTAGCTCAAAAGGTCGAAAAGTGCATAATCATGAGGTCGTTACATCTATACACCTTCAAATCATAATTATTTTAATTCTTCTATCACAAATAAACGCCAATTAAACCTTTGGACTGTGGGGGCAATTTGGGACAATAAACTTAAAAATATGTAGGGACTTGTCATACACATCTTGAATGAAAATAATACACAACAAGGATAGGATGGAGTAGAAATAGCAAACTCAATATAAAAGCTATCAAAATGTTTCTAAACTTCTCCTTCCGATGGATGACACATAACACCAAGTAACCTTCTATTTTTGTGGTGCCTACTCATATGAGGAGTGAAATTCATTGATTCGAACAACCTTTGTAACCTAGATATAAGATGTCACTCCCCGAGCCTATACCTTAGACGTGGCCGGCGCGCACTCGAGAACCATTTCTGATCCCCAATCGAACCCTTGGTATGACTGACTACTTAGCAGAAGACTCATTCAAGCAAATATAGACTTAAAACATAATCAAAATAAAACTCAATCCGAATATCTGAAAGTACTCATTGTAGTAATTATAATAGTTTGCAAAACATCTTTAAAGGAAAGAAAGTACTGAGAGACTCTTCGACTCTATCTATCTATGAAGCTTCTACTATTAAAGAAGGATGTTGGGAAGACCCACGACATCTCAAAACTACTAACTAGAAAGTAAATGTGAAGTCCT
>JAJOOF010005850.1:0-14369 GCA_029582545.1 Solanum lignicaule
AGTCAGTTTAGAAATTTTCTCTTCTTAGTTTTTCATAGTTTCTAAATAGACTTGAAAGAGTTTGGAGATTCAATTTGGACAATTTGGAAGTGGGTTTCAAATTTTCTGCAAATTAAAGCATTGTAAAGACTAAATTACTCTTACTCAGTTGATGATTAATCGATTTGGTAACCGTTTTTACCTTTTTATGATGCTTGGCTAAAACCCCAATTCTTGGGGTGTGATCATGTGATTATTGGTTGAATTAGTTTATGGGTATTGTTAATTACTAGTTTATATGCTATAATGAAGTGATTTTAATCATTAATTGTGGTTTAGTTTATGAATTGTAGTTGCAAATGCAGTTCTAAACTTGTGTTCTTAGCTTGCGGGAGAGAGAGGTTTTGGAACTAAGATTATTGATTAATGATTTGTAGGTATTGGGTTGAGCTGGGTTCAACTCGAGAGAGTGAATCCCAAACCCAATCCTTCCCATCTAGCTCGAGAGAGTGGATGAATTAAGGTGTGAGTTGTTCTTCATTGCTATGCTTCTTGATGTTCGAAAAAAATCACCTAATTCGGGATAGTTGTTCGAGAGAAATCTATCTCCCTTATAGTCTAGCTTACTCACTGATTTGTAGTTGTTTACTAGTAATTTCAATTACCCATATATTAAAATTTGCCTATAATCGATCACATCCCAAGAATTCCTCTCCTTATTGTTAGTTCAAATTGTTTGTGACTGCGTAGTAGTTGATAATTGCAATCCAAAATCCCATCTGACATTTGTGTCACCCCTTTTAATTCGTTTCATGTCTTTTTCGATAATTTCTATTCCTATATCTAATTAGATCATATTCGTACTTCTTGATTGAATTTGAACATGTACCGCTCCCAGTGGAATTCAACCCCAACTCAATTGTTGGGTTATATATTGCTTAACGACCGTTTGCACTTTGAATTGGAAGAAGTGTTTTTGATAAACGTTAAACTAGCAATCACAGACCTCTCGTTTCTTTACTTTATGTTTTGTTCTACTTGAGAAATAAATACATTGAGACTTGTATTTATCTTTCAACTTTTGTATTTACTTTAGTGGTTTGTACACGAGACAAACAATTTTTGTGGTTATAGTAGAATGAATAAGTTTTCCGCTTTTATCTTGTTCTTGTTTTATCTTTTCGCTTTTTCTTACGCTTTGTTAAGTTGAGGTTGACTTGTCTTTATGGAAAAAAACAAGTTTCATCACGTTCATTTTGGGGTCGTGACAAAAAATTTAAAGTAGGAGAAATTATGTTATACACTAATGAGAAATTTTGTTCCGAAATATGTGGTGGACCATGTTCAGGCAAAGTTTCATCCTGCTTATCTCAGTAATCAAGGTTACAAAGTTTGGTAGACTAAAATTAGTAATGATAAATTCACAATAAAATTAGTTTGAAAATTTCCATGAAACAAGAAAGACAAAGTTGAAGACATGATAAAATTGTGGATAAAAGGAATTCCCTTCAAAATCTCATTCCTAGTGTGGAGGAGTTAATTTGGTTTGGAAAGATCCCTATGACATCTTTAATGCACTGATGGAACTCTGGTTGCTCAAGTGAAGGTAGATGATGTTCTATCTTTGTAGATGAGTGATGATCTTAAAGGTCGAGTTTTTCATAGCTTTTGGATGATGACACCCCGGTTGACCTGTCACCGATGACTCTCGCCACTACTGATGCAGCAGAGACAACAGAGGAACTTCCCTACCATCAGACCCACACTTTGGAGCTTAGAGCGTCAATGGTAACCCAAGCCCTATGATCACTGATTGTCGTTTTGGATGCATTGAGGGCAAAACATATTCTTTTGTGGAGGGGGGGGGGGGTATCATTTGCCTAGGTATTTTTTGGATGTGATTCTTTTCCCTTTTAGGCACTATCTAGTAGAACTGACATGTTTAGGATTGTCCAAGTATCTCTTGTACAAAAGATTGATGTGATGTACTGAGTCAGTTCTATATATATATATATATATGTTTGCAACAAGTATTATTATAAGAATTAAAATATGTTGATGATATTGTTGTGACTTTTTAGAATCTTATTATGACATCTTTGAGTATGAATGAAATAACTTAAATTATTGCATCTTGTATAAAACTTGACAATTGAAAGTTGACAGTGCATACTAAGCCATGTGTGATTGTGAGTATTTGTATTCCATTCTTGCCTTGTATATGCATCTGGAACTTGCCTGGTTTATGTTGCACTGATTGAAAGACATTAGGTTAGGAAAGGATCGTAGGACGTTGTTAAAATTAGCCCACTCTACCTGAAAGACCAACCCAATGAAGTAAGAACCCCGTTGATCCCAAAGTTCTAGCCTAAATGACAACCTATTTGTTGCTATCTTATTTAGATTCCCTATTTACTTTTTAAAAGCCTCTTTCTTGGCCCTGGTCCCTCCTTGGATATAGTGTACCTTAGTTTAGGCAAAAGACCTAAGTTGAGGGTGGCTACTGTTAGTGGATATAGAAAGACAAAATAGGGTATGGATAAAGATGGGTAAGTACCATGCAAAATCTGGAAGATTTTGGTTCATAAACAAAGAGCCACCTCCGAGGTATTGGAAAATTGGATTATTAGGAGAAATAAGGATGATTGGAAGAAGGAGAAAAGCAAAGTCGGTTACAAGGAGGGAATAGTCACTACTACTAAATGAATCCCACCTATGTTAAAAGCTAAAAAAGTCCTAATGTGATCCTAGTCCAATTATGTGTAAATTCAGAGTGAATCTATGTAACACCCCATTTCCGAAAGAGGGAAATAAACCAATCTATGGGAAATTGCAGGTGCTAGCCACGGAGGCCAACCATGGCTCGTGGGTTGAACCACGAACCATAGGTGTGGTCCGTGGGATAACACTTGGCCAAAGTTGAGGGGCCCCAAAAATCTGGTCTCTGATGACCAACGACGGTTCACCAGGATGGACCGTGGGTCAGACCACGGCCCGTCGATGGGTCACTAGGAGAAGGTCTAGACCATGAACCACGGAGGGACCTATGGATTGTAGGTGGGTCCACGGTCCGTGGTCCAGGGTTCATCGATGGCCAAAATTCTCTGTATCTAGTGACGACGTGCCGTCGATGGGGGGGTCCATAGGTGGTCAGCTGGTAGTTATTTTCAAGGTTAGTTAGGTCTTTTCCTAATTAATTAGTTCCTATACTATGTCATTTTACCTATATTTAGAACCCCTATATAAGCCCTTTTAACCCCAAATTCACCCTATTTAGTTCATTCTTCTAATTTCCCCAAAAGAACTCAAATCTCCTCCCAAATATTCTCTCTAGAACTTGAAGAAGAAGAATAAGTATTCATCTAGGGTTTCAAGCTAAGGGTCAAGTTCCTCCATTTAAGGCTAGCATTTGGAGTCAAGGTGTGGTGGTTTTCATCCATGGGTAGCTTCCACCCATGGAGTACTCTCAGAATCCCAATTTCAAAGATATAAATCCCCAAAAGTTAGGGTTTGATTCCAAAGTCATGGGTTCCTTTCAAAAATGATTCTAATGCTTGAATCATGTTATATTAAGTATGAATTGATGATTTCCCTATGTTTTTATGATGAATTTCCAAGAACCCACGAAACCCCCATATTACTCAATTGTGATTTGTGATGTGGGTCTTTGTTGATGAAAGAAAAATGTTATGAAATTATGCATAAAGTGATTGGGTTACTTGAATTATGATTATATCCATGTCTAATGCTCAAATTCTAGATGTGTTGATTGATAGTAGGGCTTGAACCTTCAAAAGGGTAAGTTGATGAGATTATGCATGTTTTCATGAAGTTATGTAAATGCATTAAGGACACTTTGAGAGTGAAGTGTCAATGATTATGTTGTTGTTGTGGGATGATTGAAAGGTTATTCTCATGAACTCATAATGAACATGATGTGAAAGGTTTTCTCACGTAATGATGATTCTAAGGTTGAAAGGCTTTCAAACCTAATTGAATCTAAGATATATATGTAGACATGGACAGTGAAAGGTTTCCTCACACATGATCTAATGAGCTATCCTAATGAACTAACTCAGATTGGTTGTCAAGGACATCCTTCCATGGGACATGAATTAAGTAAGACTTAATAAGTATTCTGTGGGAATTATGCTTAGCACCGAGTGGATATTGACAATGAGATGGAAGCTCTCCCGTTAGTTGAGGCCGGGTTTCTAGCAACAATCTCCTTATCCCATAAACTACATGCCCCCGTAGGTCATTTAGCTAGTGGATCCACCTAAGCTAACAAACCATGGTTCTACCTTAGGTAAGTAGGGCAACCTTTTTCAGTGTGGGGAATACCGGGTGATCATGTTATGGCTCACATGGTCTCATGTCGGTTAAGGCTTATTCCCACAACAAGAACAAGAACATGAACATGATTAATGAACTAAGGTTACTTTAAGAAGTATTGTACATGAGTTTGAAGGTTTGAAAGATGTTGTTGACTTATATTGTCCATGTTTGTGATTTATGACCTCTAACCTTTTATATGATGTTTAAACTTGTCAAATTGTATGTCATGAAACAAAATGTCTCTTTTTAGCATGTTTTAATGTTTTTATGCATGGCTATCATACTTAGTGCATTTTTGTACTAACACCTACTTTTCCTACATTTTTCACCAAGTGTAGGGTCCGGTTCTCAAGGTGATCATTCTTGTGGCTAAAGCTTGGACTTAAGTATCTTCCAAGCTTGGTGAGTCCTCATGGTTCGAGGACGGGTTTTTTTCCCACATGTTGTAGGTCCTTTCATTTACTTTCCCTTTACAGACATGTTGTGTGGGCTAGGCCCTATCTCATTCAAAGATTGTAATAGATGGATATATTGAGACTAAGTGTCTAGACTTCCGCTTTCCTTTCTGAAATTTTTTAGACTTGAATTGTGTTTTCACTCTTATTGTTTTTTTTCTTATGTTATGAGGACTAAGTGACTTGTATGGAGTCCTTCGGGGTTCTATACGCCATGTTACATCTATGGGGTACCCCTGGGTCGTGACAATCTAATAAGGGAATGCCTATGGATTGTATGTACCTTGCTTGAATTTATTCTGAGCGTAAGTATTTTGGTTTATCCCTTGCAAATAAGATCATGTCATGAGAGTGGTAGGGATTCTTTGTGGTAAGGGTGTTAGTAATGCACTATTGAGGACTGATCTTTTAGCACATTTTCCAAGTTGTTTGTTGATACCCAAGTCCCAGATTCTTTTGAGTTGTAGCATTAATTGATATGAATATGCATGCCTGAGTATACTACTACGAATGTTGATAGCTGATGTTGTTGTGTGTTGCTTGAGGACAAGAAAGTATGCTAAGTTGAGGGTGTTGATGTGCCAACATTTGACATCACATCTGATGCTTTTACTAAGGATATTTGTGAGATCTTAAGTAATAAACAATGTTATTTTGATAGTTTAACACTATGTTAGTCAGGAAAATGTGAAGATAGAAAAAAGAGTGAAATGGATCTAAGTGCCAGAAGAACAGCCGTGACAGCAACACTAACAAGTTGTCACCCCTTTAACTGACCGTCAGCTACCTCGTCAAACATGCAGGAGGCTCAGGTGTGTCAGGCAACTTTGACGATTATTGCGATGAGTCGTAAGCCTTTTGATGAGCCTTCATCACTAGCGTCGCACAACCAAAAGTCAGGCTTAAGTTTCAGAAGTTATTGATGGACACTCCGACGGATAGTCACTCTTATGACAGGCCATCAGGGCCTTTGTCAAACGTACTTCGGAAACTGCACTTTGTGTTTTTAAATTTGAATTTTCTAGAAACTATAAATACATTTTTAGGGTTTTATTTCAGCATCAAAATTGTTAACGAAATTTTACTAAAGAAGACGACTGCTCTTGGCTAAGTTTTGAAGGAGATTTTCACAGTTTATTGAAATTATTATCGTTAACTGCTTTCATCTCTTGTGAGTTTCCATTTTTCTTGAATAAATGCAATTATTGTTTTTATTTCACTAAGCATGAGTGGATAAACTTCACAACCAAGGGTTATGGGATCCATGATGACTTGACCTAAATCAAGAGAACTTATGGAATGAACTCTGCATTGTAAACATATATATCGTTAACCCTTTCGTTTAAATCATTTTTTAATGATTGCAAGCATTAGGAAATGTCCTAGGTTTGACTTGTTTGAGTAAAATAATGTAAAATCAGGGTAAATAGTTAATGATACAATTCGGAGAGTTGAACCCATATAACGGTTAATGTTATAGCAAGATGAACTAATTGAGTTATTATCATCGAATTGAGATAAAAACCATTTAGTTCGAGATAATGAAAGTGATATACAATTGATGTGGTTGAGAGACCATTAATTGTAGTTGTGGTTGATAAACTGGAATATTAAGCATTGCGGAGTCTAATTCTATAATTTACCCGAGGATTGGTTAAAGAGTCTCGATGAACACAATCCTGGGTAATTCTCAATAATTATCTTAAAGCAAGTGTTATTGTTAAGTGTTACTTGTTACGAATTGACTTTAAACTGATTCCCAAAACTCCCTCCATTTCTCATTTTGTTTTGGAAATAAGTACCTAATAGTTAAATAACTGCATACGGCTTAGTTTTCACCTTATTTCTTGTGGGATTCGACCCCAACCTAGTTGGATTCTATATTTAACAATGACCGCTTTATGTTCCTTAATTGAAGTGTAAATTAGGGCATATCAATGCACCAATTAATAATCTATTAATTCAGAGTGGTAGTATTGATTAATCAAAGGCTTTAATGGTGATATCAATTTCATTGGAGTTCAACTCATTGAGTCTTTGAAAAACTAGTACTAATGCAAAGAAATAAGAGTAGTGATACAGATACGTAATTGTGGTTCGAGCTCTGATTTGCGAGTTCTAAAGATAATAATTTGGATCAACAGATCAAAGAAAATTTTGAGAGGAAGAAACAAGTAGATAAGATGGTTTAGCTACTCTTTCAGTCAAAATTTGGAGTGTCTCAATTCCCAAAAAAATAATCAGCCTGAAGAGGGGAGAGAATGCTATTGTTGGAGCTTGACTGAGAGATGAGAGACAATGAAGATGTGACTTCTAACACTTTTCAATTTTAACTAATCAAGTTTGTCTATTTGAAATTTTCTTCTTCTCTGTTATTGTTTTTGGATTAGGTCTTTTTTTACCTAATCTTTTTTTATTCTAGTAAACATTGGCTAGGTGTCCTTTGTTCTATCATTGTTCTCTTCAATAATTAGTGGCTTTGCCACAATTTTTTATAAAGCAAAATAGAAAAAAACATGTGCAGTTACCAAATGCACAAATTTTAAAATTTTATTTATCCAATAAGAGCTCAAAACTTGGGAAAAATAATTATGTGTGATAAAAAAGTTTTAGAATTAAAAAAAAAGTGACACAACTTATAATGATTGAGTAGAGGTGATAAATTTAAGATTAATGCTAACAACATTAATTTTAAAATCCTTAAATTTTATTATTTACATAAAGCCCTTGTCTTTTCCTCCCCTTCTCTACCCTTTCTACGGACACTACCGTCCTTATTCCTTTTACTACCACTGTTGCTACCACCATCTTCTCCTATGACACTACCATCACCATCTCCTCTTACTCCTCCACTACCTCCTCTTCTTCCTCCTGTATCACCACTACTTCCTCCTCCAACATCACCACTTCCTTCTCTTCTTCCTTCTACTCCTTCCTCTCCTCCATTGTTATTGTTACAATCGTTGCAACCACTATTATCTCCTCCTTCATTGTCATTACCAACACCACAAACTTTCTCCGCTAGCACTATAGTCATCTCTTTCATCAGTTTCTCCTTTATCTAATAATCTATAAAAAATTGAGCAGTTGTCGAAATTATTGCAACCACTATATCAAAGTTGCAGCAATAATTTCATCAATTATTGCAACAATTCAAACAATCGATAAATTGTTGCAACAATTCAAATAGTTGTTGAAGTTATTGCAGCAACCACAATAACTATTGCAAAAATTATCATAATTGCTGCAACAACAATTATAGTTGCTTGATTTTCTACAAATTTTATTTTATTGGTTTCAAAAATATTAATTATTTCTTTCTCAAAATTTTAAAAATCAAATAAAATAATTCGTAAAACTAAAAACTAAAGGATTAAAAGAAGAGTAATATGACAAAGAAGAAATGAATTTTGATAATGAAGTTGAAGTCGATAAAGAAAAGAAAAATGTAGAGAGAAAAAGAAAAAGAAAATAGAGGAAGGGAGAGAGAAGTCTTAAAAAGAAAACAATAAAGAAAAAGAAGAAAAGACAATGAAAGATATAAAAAAAAAAAGAAAGGGAAATATATTAGGAGCAGAGATTTTTTAAAATCATCAAAATTTAATATACATCACAAAATTTGTTATGTTTTGTCTTTGTATTTTGTTAGGTTTGGGTCTTTCCACCTGTTTCATACAGTTTGCTTAGAATTTTTTATTTGAATAAATGAGGCAGTAGCCCCTACCCTTTTAATTTTTTAAAAATAAAAAAATAGTAATTAATTTAACATGTCCACTTTTCTTGAATATTTTAATTTCAAAATTTGAGTTTTACTCATTTTTCTTTTAGGGTGTGTTTGGTACGAAGGAAAATGTTTTCTGTAAAATATTTTTAAATTTTTTCATGTTTGGTTGGCTTAATGTTTTGGAAAATGTTTTCAAATCAACTCATTTTCCTCAAATTTAAGGAAATTGACTTCTCTTCAAAACTTAAGGAAAATATTTTTCAAAACTCTACTTCATCTTTTGATATATATTTTTTCTTAGGGCATCTCCAACCCTACAATCTATTTTACTCTTCAAATATAGAGTTCTCTATTTTTTCAGACAATCAACTTCAACCCAATTCTCTATTTTACTCTCTAAAAAAGAATCTTTTTCTCTCTCCTCAATATTATATAATTATTTCTGTTTCATTCTTATTTTCTTATTTCATAATATAAATCCTTTATTTTTTTCCCAATAATTACTTTATATAATTTTCATGTGATATAAAAATTATTTTTTCAAATTTTTTATTTAATATAAAATTATATTTTATTCTAAAATTTTAAATAACATAAATTGCAAAAAAATATTATATAATATACAAATTAATGGATAAATTCAAATAAAGGTGAAATACAATTACATAAACATTACATAAACACTCAATTTTTGAAATTATTACGTTGCTTCCATAAATGCTCGATTAATGTATTACGGAGTTTAAAATGAGCATTTTTGTCTTTAATTTTTTTTATGTCTAGCTAAAAATTATTTAAATCGACGATTTTTATCTACCACCATTTCTGTCGTTGAAGTTGAAGCCTCTACAGCATCTTGAATTGGTTCATTAAGATCACGTCCATCCTCATTATATCATGTAGCATTTCCTTTCTCCAAAAACGTGATGGTCCTGCAATAATTGCAAAACGTGATTCCAAAACTCCGAATGCATGTTCAACATCTTTTCGGCATGATTTCTTGTTTCATCGTGAATTGATTATTATGTTATGTATTGTATTTTATCTTGTATTTAAATTATTATGTTATGTATTGTATTGTTATCTTGTATTTAAATTATCATATTATGTATTATATTTTTAAATTAAAATTCTTATCTTATCATTTTAATTTTGTGTATTCTTTATAGTGAAAATTAATAATAAAATCAAATTATATTATTGACGAAAATTAGAAAAAAATTAAAATACTATTAATTCGGGATGAAAGTAGTATATATTAAATAATATATTTTTTAAAATATTATATTACATTTAAAAAGAATTGTGAATATTAGATATTTAATTAATGACATTATATGTAAAATAATATATTAATTAGAAAGTAATAGAAATAATTATAAAATATTCAAAAAGTGAAATATAGAGTGTGAATAGTAGTTCTCATATTCACCTCTCTAACATGAAGAATAGAGAGTGATATGGAGGTGGGTTGGAGTGCCCATTCTCTATTTTACTCTCTAAATATAGAGAATGAAGAGTAAAATAGAAGTGGGTTGGAGATGGTCTTACCCTACACCATACCTCGTACCCGACCCTCCTCATTCAAAAAAAAAAATTAAATTTTTTAAGTTTTCTTATTTTTTAAATTTCAAATATATTTTTGCTTCTATCCCCAAACCTACCCACAACCCCTACCCCCAAACCAGCCCCCCTCCCCCAAATAAAAAAAATATTTCAAATTTTAAATTCTTTTTTACTTCACCAAACTCCTACCAGGCTACCACCCCTACCCCCTCCCCCCTCCAAAAATAAATGTTTTGGACCCTCCCACCAAGGCCACCCCATGCCATCTCCATCAATTTTTTTTTTTTAAAAAATAATTAATTTTGAGAATTATTTCAATTTTTTTTTTCATTTTTTACGCCATTCCCCATCCTTACCCCCCATCCTTACCTAGGCCACCCATCAATTTTTTTTTAAAAAAAGACTATTTCTGGAAAATATTTCAAAAAAAATAATCAATTTTTACGCTACACCCCCGATGCCATCTTGGTCAATTTTTTTTTAGAAAAAAAATTTGTTTTCGGAAAATATTTCATGTACCAATCAAACATTAAAAAATATTTTCTACTCAACAATCAAACATAAGAAAATAAATTAGAAATTCTAGGAAAACATTTCAATGGAAAAAATTTCCCTTGGTACCAAACACACCCGTAGTGTCACGGATGAGAAAAGACTCAAAATAGTCCCTCATCTTTGAATTAAGGCTCAAAGTCATTCTTGAGTTTTCACATGGAGCACTAATAGTCCCTCATGTTTGCATTATTGGTGCACTTTTGGTCCTCCTCCAAAATTTTGCCTATTTTTTAACATTATTTTTGTCCACAATTTTATGTAAAAAATGTCCAATCTTCTTTTTATATATTTAGTAGAAATATTAACTCTATGTGAGAGAATGTGATAAGAACACATTGTTCTGTTCAATAGAAATATTACTGCTACTAAACTAAGAACATCTTAACATATGACGTTGGAAGAAAAGAAAAAAATTGTACTATTGCACGTGAAATTATCGTGATAAACCTCTCGACTTTCCCTGCAATACAATTTCTACTAAACAAAACAAGATGTTTTTCTTCTCACATTCTCTCATATGGAGTTATTATTTCTACTAAATATATAAAATGATGATTGAACATATCATACATAAGTTATGGATAAAATCAATGTTAAAAAATAGGCAAAATTTTGGAGGATCAAAAGTACACCAATATTACGAACATGAAGGACTATTTGTGCTTCATGTGAAAATTCAAGAACGAATTTGAGCCTTAACCGAAAGATGAGCGAATATCATGGATACAGAAAATGATTCCCTCTTTGCACTATTTCACTATTTATAGAGGGTTCCTTGCTTGTGTAATGTATGAAACTCCTGGATCGAGCAAGTAAAGTGGGTTTGTGAGATGAGCTCTTCAAGCTCACCTATTCGATCTCAAGGAGAGAGACCAAGGACTTTTGACGGTGAAGCTAAAAGGATATGCTGGGCCAAGGCTGAGACTGTACCCGGTCGACATCCTGAACGCTGGCGGAAAGATTCCGCCGGAAACATTCTCTGTAAACGCCTCTTCAATTGTCAAGGCTGTCTTTGCTTTGAATATGATCACATCATTCCCTTTTCCAAAGGTCTACCTTCTTCCCTCCCATTAGTCTCTTTCCCCTATTTTTACCCTAAACCAACTAGTTTGTTCTTGAACATTCCGTCATCAACTTGTCATTGAGGATTGATTGTTTGTTTATTACTCTTTAACTCAATTTTTGGAAATGGGTTCGGAGTTTGATATATACGATTTATATTCTCAATCCCAGCTAATTTGGAATTGAGGCTTTGTTTATTTTAGATATAAAGTTCTAATTTGCCCATGTAATTTACTGGGAAAACGAACTTTCTTTGTGTTGTTGGAATTTAGTGTATAATTTTGTTTGAATAGGTTAGATATAAGGAGGGAGTTGCAAGGCTGAAATAGTTGTTTTATATAAGGGAGATGATGTTCTATGCAGTCATTCGTGATTTAAGTTGACAGGGAAGAATCTCATATGTAGTTTTCCTGCGCCAGAAACTTTTCTTTTGAGTGAAGGGTCTATTGGAAACAATCTCTCTACTTCACAAAGATTACTGGATATGTTGTTGTAGTATGTTATTCTTTATTTTTACTAATACCTTTTGCTTCATTTGCTTTGTTTATTTTGCTATTTTGTTGTTATTTTTCTTTGATTACACCTATTTTGAGCCGAAGATCTATTAGAAACAACCTATCAACCCCACAAAGGTAGGGGGTTAAGGTCCGGGTTCATCATACCTTTCCCAGACCACACTTGTGGATTTCAGGGAGTATGTTGTTGATTCACACCGAAAACTGATTTTGGATTTTTGTTGTTTAGTGATTTTAATCATTTGGATAGAATATTAACCGATGAAAAGTTTCCTTTTCTATTTCTTTTCACGTCCGGTGGTTGGGTGATAGAGGTGGAGATGGGTCTCTTAAGCTTTTATTTGGTGGTCAATATATGGTTAATGCACCATTTAAAATGTGTTTTCTTATGCAGGGGGTGAGTCCATAGCAGAGAATTGCCAGATCCTTCAGACAAGGGTGAACAGGCTTAAATCCAATAAGGATGAGATTGATATTAGTCGGTTAAAAAGCTACTCCTGTGATATCAAGTTCACTGGTATTCTACTTTGATCTTTCCCTATTTGTTCTGCTTCTATCACTTGTCACGGTATCAATCTCTATGGCTTCTGGACTAGCCACACCAGTGGAGATATGTGAGCTATATGATAGTTTTGTTACTTCTGTAGCCTCTTAAGATTAGAAGTCTGTGATTTCCTTGGTAATTTTGGAGCTAAAAGTCATTGCCTGATCTGCCACTAGATTACAGGATCACTTCCGAACATTATCCTGAAATGATCTTGTTAACATCTGGGATTAAACTTTAAAGTGTCATTGTACTTGTTGTAATGATTTTATTTTTATGGCAGTTTTTAGGTATTTCCATGTTTTCAGGTTTAACTAGATAATTTGACACTGTTCATAAATGGAGGTATAGAGATGTAATATCAATTAAAATGGAAGGCAAGTTGTTTTGCATTATAATAAGAAATCATGTGAAAAATTGCTTTTGTTTGGTATTTGGTTTGAACCCAAGTTGTGTTTTCATGGTTGTCATTGTGATGGTTTTTGTGGGGATTTCCTTCTCAGATAAATACTTTTCCATTCAGTACTCTTTTGGCCCCTGCTAAGGTCTCATTTCTATAAAAAAAAACATTCATCAGATTCGGGGCAGTAATACAGTATGAATCCGTCACATTAAGATTAATCTTTACTTGTACATCTTTTGGTGCCTCCTACGGCCAGTAGCAGTTAGAGAAGGTTTTTGATTTTAAGCTGGTTGCTGAATCCAAATTGAAGTTTTGTTTAGAATTGAGTCCTAGCTCTTATTGCATTACTGTAGTGAGAAGGTATGATGTAGAAACATGTGTTACAGAACACGACAAGTAATAGAACTGTTTTTCTTTTTTGTGAACGTGGATTTAGACAGTTCTTTTGAAACTATGTAGATTGTATCTTCTTCGTGATTGTTCTTTCGTTTTCATTTTTTTTTTTGTTTGACTATTCTTTGACAATGTAGATCCTATCAGAGATAAGATACTCTTGTAAAAGATCAAGCAAAGGAGAACTATATTCTTCCACCTAGAAGAATTCTTTTGTTATGTTAGCTAGACATAGTTTAAATACATAAAGAAATTTCTTTTTCATGGTAGATGCTGCCTAACTTCCTCAGAGTAGCAAAGCTTACGATCTCTATATTATCTTCTCACTAAGGATAGGATCAATAACATTTGCTTGGATCTTTCAACTGGTTAGATCCCTCTCCCTAGTTGTGCAAGTCTTACCCGTTCTTTCATTATATAGCACATGCTTGTAGCACAACAGCTTTGGCAACTGTAGTTAATGGAATGGGTGTGGTATTTCTTTTTCATTTTTGTTTTGTTTTTGTACAAAGTATATAGACCGGTAAGAATAGGGGACTAATAATGTCGCCTTCTTCTACACAATTAGGACAAATAGAGATATTCTTGTCTGAAAGGTTAGGGTGGAAAATGGTATATGGTATACGATTTTCTATGGATTCTAACATAAGTTATCCACCCTTGAAGTCCCTTAAAATGTATAGTGATTAGCCATTCTTTCCAACTTCACACAGAATTGGACATAAATTAAAGTTGTCAAGCCCCCAAGGCCTAGCTCAAGTGGCAAAAGGTGGAGGATTTGTGGCTTAGGTCGCAGGTTCAAGCCCCACACCATGCAAAGTGAAGCCCGGTATTT
>JAJOOF010005851.1:0-15191 GCA_029582545.1 Solanum lignicaule
ACATTAGGACATAAGAGAGGTTTTTTGAGAGAGCTTTCAACAAGAGAGAAGAGAGAAGAAAAAGGGTTCTTTTTGCTGCAGTCTTTTATTCCGACCAGCGACCTTCAGATCGTGTTTTCTGATTAACTAACCGTTGGATCGGGCTGAAATTTGTACTGAGTGTTCCTGACATCTTGGTGGTTGATTTGAACGGTGGAGATCGGATTTGAAAGTCAGAAAGATCCTGTTTTAGGTCCCCGAACAGCAGCTGGGTTTGGGTGGTGTTTCTTTCTATTTATCTTTTGTTGGTGTAGCTATTGTTTGTTCTCTTTTGGCACTTGCTGTGTAGCCATTAGACGAATAATTGTAACTCTCTTATTGTTATAGTGAAGCAATTCGGATCTTGTCGATCCCGTGGTGGTTACCTTCGCTTTGAAGGATTTTTCCACGTTAAACTTGGTGTTCTTTATTTTAGATTTTCGTTTTCATCTTTTCGGCACAACAATTGCTTCTTGTAATAGAGTTGTTACAAGGTGTAGGGTTAAGAGTTTAGTCATTTGTGATTACTGGAGTCTGTATTCACAAATTGCTTGAAGTTAGTAGAGTTGTTGAGAAATCCTGTGCATTAGGTTGTAGTCTTATAATTCTCTTGAGCAAGGAGAATTCCACGTAAGTTCCAGTGTTCCTTTACTTTAAGTATTTACTGTTCTTCCAATTATTAGTATAGTCAAGGGACCAGGTCTCTTAACTTGTGGTAGACTCATATAAGCTAACACCAAGTTCTGATGATTTTTACCATCGAGATGGATGAATTTAGTTCAACTTCCATTTTATGCTAAATATCATGAAGGATGGTAAAATAATCTCATGAAAATATGACATGCTCAATCCATTCATTTATTAGCTTAGTTCATTTTAACCAAATCTAAATTTAGTTTAACTCGCCTATATATTTGACATTAACCCTGCAAAATATTTTTTAAAAATTAGTTGAGGTTATGTTCTAATTACAAAATTTCACTACCTTAGCTTATTGGGTATTATAATAATCATGAAATTAAGTCGTTCTAATTACCCAACAGAGAAGTCAAGTTGCAATATGTATACGAAACTGCAATGGGGAGTGAGGAGCTGAGAAGAATATGTTAAATGTCAAAAGTGACTTTATGATGTCTTACCTAAAAAGGTATGTATGGCCTATGGGGGAGACAAAAAGTTATGGCTCTCACTCAAGAAAAGACCTATATCTATCATTTTCTTCAACTCCATCAAACAATTCTACTTGGCAATTAGATCGTTTCTATATCTAGATGGTGTAAATATAAAATTATACAATTACCTTACTATCAAGACACCCATAAAGTTTGATATTTTCTTTATTTTAATTTGCTATTCTTACTTGTTCTTTTTATAGTCCATTTAGTCGGGCTTTTAAAATAATTTTACATAATAATTGAATAAACATGTGCTATGTATTTACTATACACAACTATAATTTAAAAAAAAATTATATTATGTAGCTATATAGTTAGGATTTTATAGCATTTCTTTCCTCTCTCAAACTCTCCCTCGCCTCTCACCCTTTTTCACGCCTCACCTTCTCTGTTGTGCCTCTTTCTTCTTATCCCATCTCGTGCTTATTAGATAAATATATATTAGTTGATACACTTGATACAAAGTGAATACATAAGGAATTGATACACTTGACATTCATTGATAATACATTTGTATTTATTGATACAAATTGTATACGATACTACACTTGATACAATTGTATTCATTGATATAAATTAATTGTTTTCATGATAAAACCTGATAAAACGAATACAACATGTATTTATCCTCTCGATCTCCCGCCCCTCTCTCCCAAATCTCGCGTGTGTTTCTCCTCCCTTTCTCAATCTTGTTCTTCTATCTCCTCCTTCTAACATGTAGCTATAATTCGTAGTTAAACAAATTATAGTTATAGATCTCTAATTAAATCCAAACTATAGTCATTTTTTGAAAGTTGCTCCTTTAAAAAAAGTTTTTTTAAAATATTTTTGGTGAAAGTAATTTTTATTTGACCAATAAATTTTAAAAGCATTGAGCATCGATTAATGTTAGACCAAGCTTCTTCAAAGTGTTTCTAAGTGTATTTTTCTCGCAGTACTCTTGGGAAAAACTATTTTTTTAGCTTTTGGAAAAAAAAACTTTCCCTAATCCCAAAAACACTTATTTTCTATCAAAAACTTGGTCAAATACCTTTCTTTTCTAAAATAAATATTTTTTACCTCTCAAAAGCTTGGTCAAATATACTATAGTCCATACAAAAAAATGCTTCTTTTTAATTTTTGGCAACTAATTTTAAATTTTAATTTTTCCACATGAATTGCTTAAGATCACATTATTATTAAAAGGAGATTTTAGTAAAATTCTATATATCATTAGTTTAAGGTAAACAATTCAATTTTTTTTACTTTCTTAAACTTCGTGTCAAATCAAATAGAAAAATTAAATAAACTATGTAAACCTAAACTCTATGTTATAGTATTATATATTAGGAATGTCACGACCCAGACCGTCGTGATTGGCATCCACACTAACCCTCCGGTGGGAGAACCATTACTACAACCCAAACTAACAAATTTTATGAAAACTAAGACATTTAAAGATACAGAAGCAGGTTTAAATGCCAATAAAAATGGAGTCCCCATAAACTCAAAGGTTTTTAACAAACAACTAACCAATCTAATGCACAAATTCAACCCCTAGAACCTGAAAGTCATTGTACTAAAACACTACTAACGACAAGCCTAAGAACAAGGGGTACAACCCCGAAGCTAAACAAAACACCTTAAACAAATAGTCTGAGTCCGAAAAGAATGGACTTAAACAAGAGAGATCCATGGCATCTTGAAAGAACTGGCTTACCCTTGAATTCGTTCACGCTCAATAGTCACTTAGCTAAGGTCTATCAATACCCACCTGAAGATGCCCTGTACTCAACAATGAATAAGAAAGTGCAGTATCAGTACACAACCACAGTGTACTGGTAGGAACACGCGGCTATCCCATTAAGTGAAACACATGCAAGTAACCACAACATTATAAAACAGGCATATATCGAACATATACAATATTAGTCATCTTTTCAAGATCAATGTAGCATCACACGTTCTCAATAATACACATTGGTTATCAACTTAGAGCAACATACAGTCTTCCAATATCAATCATCATTAGATATGAACGTAATCATCACAAGTAGATACACAACACAATTCAATGGTTCTCTCACGGAACCCAATTTATGGTCCTCTCATGGAACCCACACCCAAGCTGTTAGCATACCGGAACGTGATACCCAATCCAATGTTTATGCCGAAACGTGGCAACCGATCCCATATTTATGTCGGAACATGGCAACCGATCCCATGTTTATGCCAGAACGTGGCAACCGATCCAATGTTTATGTCGGAACGTGGCAACTGATCCAATCAACAAACCACAATCACAATCACAATGCATATTCTCACAATCATACAACAAGAGGTGATTCATAGCATACAATTATTCAATTATCCTCATTTACGATTAGGGTGATCAATAATGCAACATTCGCATACATACATACATTATAATGAGTAAATACAAACATATATCAGACCAACATGAAATCACAACCATCACATATCTTGAATCCCCTAAGGCACTTGAATCCTCCCTTTCCAGATTTTTCCCGCTTGTTCGTGGTCTAAAAACATACAATTAACGCAATGATCAATAAACGAGGCCTAATTACCCCGATTATAATCAACATTATCAACCCTAGGTCAACCCAAGATCTCAATATCCAAATTAGGGCTTCATCCACCATTAACTTCAGATCGATCAAAACCTTTCACCAATGATAATTACCCAAGAAACTACATTCTACGAATCAAAATACGGATTCGGGGAATAAAAACCTTACCTTTAGCCTCAAGAATGGTGAAAAAGGGTAAAGAACTCGTCTGAGGTCGTCTCCCAGCTCTCAAATTCGAAAAGTGCAGAATAAAACATTTTTAGGGTTTTATTTTCTACTTAAGTCATGTCTGTCCCGCTACGATGGGACCCATCCCGCTAGAGCGGCCCCACCCTGGCAGTAGAAATCTCCGCCATAGCGGCTTGCACGGAACAGTGAGCAAAAATAATAATTCCAAGACCCCATTTCACAACACACCTTCAACCAATGACACTCAGAAACTACCCGTTCACGCCAAGATCAGTTTCGGGAGTTCTACTCACCCGAATTCAATTTCGTAAAGTCGTACGGTTTCCTTAACAACTTACCTATCTACTCATCTGATCGAATTCATAATTAGATCAACTAATTGCTACCAGATTTCCCCAGACCTCACAGACTCCGATTTTGTCCAAATTTGGACTAGGTTGGAAAATCTCAAGTTACTACGAAAATTTTTATGACCCACCCCAATTCTTTCTCCATTGGATTTTCCCTAACGACGGAATCAGGTCGTTAAAATAGATACTAATTTACCCATCACTCGTCCCCGAGTGATCAACTAGGGAAGACTGGCTAAAGTAAGGGTAGAGTAGTATCTGAAACGTCAAATTACTGGGATACTTGTCTCGCATGTCTTTAGCTTCTGGACATCGTGATCAAGAATTTCAACTGGTTCTTCCTCACACCGAAGGTCTTGTTTAACAAAACCGAGTCTCACTTGATATAATTATCATCCCCAGCCAACCAATTGAACACCTACACATCCTCCCATACAATGCCTCAATAAAGTCATCTCAATACTCGAGTGATAAATATTGCTGTATGTAAACTTAACTACAACAAAAGTGATTCCCAACAACCACCAAAGTTGATCGTACACACGTCTACAACATGTTATAAAGGACCTTGACACGATCATCCGGACGAATCCTTTAGCACTTAAGCATGATAAAATTCCAAGTTAATACTCACTACAAATAGAAGTGAACCTGAATCAACCAACACACACTCATAATACCCAAACAATCATAGTTCTTAACAATATCTCCATCCCACAACATAAATTCTCATGAGCTTAAGTTATAACAAATTTGATCTTTAGAAATCAGATACTCATCGAGGGATATGTCCAAGCATACAACCCCTCCAACAACACTATCGAAATGCTACATTTAGTAATTGTAGATTACCTCTTAAGAACAGTAGAATTGGACCCAATGATCCTCACATTCAACCACACATAATCGATACATGACCTCGATGACTAGAGGAGTATTAAGTTTGCCAGACAACCACAAATACGCATGGTAGCTCTTCTATAAATTATCATAAGCAAGGTGGTACATGTAGAACCACTAAAATACTTTAACAACTCTAAGACAACACCAATTATGTCATTCAAAATAACCAAATCTTCCCAATTTTCCCACTCAACCAAGAGAACATCGCAGGCTTTGGTACCCATGATCCACCACTAGGGATCCACCCACAAAAGTGAAAACACACTAGATCATAGCTAGTGAATCATACTCACAACACTAACAACCATCATAAACACTCCGACCTTTTACCTTATTATAAACCAACACTTTTAAAAAATGAAACATTTCTTAGGTACTTAACAATCAATAGTAGTAAACTTAGGACTCACCCTAGGTGTAAGTCGTTTCAAATGCTCAATACCGGATACAATTGATCATTTCTCACCTTGCCAATTCATACCTTGACAAAATACATCACCACGAATATAGACTCACAATAAAAAATCTGAATTGTAATTTTCACCATATAACACAATCCCTTTCTCTATCAACATTAGCTTGTACCTTGAAGATTTTTATGAATTCATGGATCTCCGCTTATCATTGATTGCATCTCCATCGATCTTACCATATATTTCGCTAAAATTTCAATCATACTCATTAAAACAAAACCAAGCACTTGTTATCACACTCAAGTTAATGTCCGCACACTCCTTTCTTAAGTCTTTTTCGATTGTTTTTTACCAACCTGATGGATCCGTGACACTATTACCATAGCCACAACAAAACGAATGAAATCACGTGTCTCTGAACCCAATTATCTACCCCTCTAAAGATATCTCTTTAGCCTTTGCAATCAAATAAAATATTCTTGTTCTAGCCTCTCTCTAAAGGATGTACTACATCCCACTATTCTTCTTCATTATAACTCTAGCTCTTTAAAATTCGATTCGAGTGGTGTCCCACCATCTCTTAAAACTTTCCATACAACCACGTTACTCACCAAATATTAGGAAACCACAACCTTAGATACTCCCAAGTCGTAATTAATGTATAAATTTCGCTTAATCAACAATCATATTATATATTTGCATCCCGTCACAATCCACCACGAACTCTTATTACCATTATGCTCTGTTAGCCCTGCCTATAACTACGAAGTCAACCTTTTCATCGACACGACACCTTAAACTTAGGCATACTCATCAAATTCAAAGGACTAACCCAATTGCTATACGCACTTTCTTACTAAAATCTTCAAATTCCTTCACCCAAGTATATTCAATGGGACTTTCTTTATCCATAAGCTTGTCATTCTGGTATCAATCCACTCGTTTATGGCTTAAGATAAAATCACCAGTTCTCATACTACCCTCCTTTTTCTTAACAAACAAGACAAGAGCATCCCACGGGGAAGCACTAGGACGGATGAACCCTTTATCAAGAAGCTCTTGGATTTGAGCCTTAAGCTCTCTTAATTCTATTGGAGCCATACGATACGAAGGGATGGAAATGGGGCAAGTGTCAATTTCCAAGTCAATGCAGAAATCTATATCTCTATATGGAGGCATACTAGGCAAATCCATAGGAAACACTTCCTTAAAACTTAGATACCACAGGGATAGACTCAATAGAGGGAGACTCAACCTTAACACCCCGAACATGAACCAAATAAGCCAAACAACCCTGCCCTACCAATTTCATAGCCCGAATTGAGGATATGATCTTAGCTAGCTTAGGCTTGTACACCTCTTCTCACTCTAATCTTTCCCTACCGGGGATCTCTAAAGTTACTGACTTAGTATTACAATTAAGCCCGGTATAATAGGGGGACAACCAAGTCATGCATAAGATTATATCAAGTCAGTCAAATCCATCATAACCAAATCAACCCAAATCTGAAAATCCATAACACAACAGGACAACACGATATACATGGGTGACAATGACCGACTCTTCAACTGGGGTAGAAACATGGATGGGGGCATCAAGTATATCACAAATCATATCAAATTCAGAGGCAAATCGCACAGACATATAAGAATAAGTAGAATCTAGATCAAACAACACATTAGCCATCCGATCACAAACAATAATAGTTCTTATGATCACTGCATCAGATCCTCAGCCTTGGTCTTGCCCGAAAAGGCATAAAACTGAACCATGTCATCTTGACGGGCAACCTCCTTGCTTGGCTGCAATACTCCTCTACATGTATTATCATTTCCCTGGCCTCCACGGCCTCGCTGATTTCCTTCTCATATGTCAGGTTCTCCACCATTTTAACACACCTTATAACTTATATTCGATTGTTGAACACTGAATTAGATCGCGGGGGTTAGTTCGGGTACGATTCGGGGTCCATAATTATGACTAGCTGAAAATAAGGGAGACAGGGCTGAGATTCTATCTCACCCTATCCCGCTCTGGCGGGAGAAATCCCACACTGGCGGTCTCGCTGTGGCGAGGAAAATCTTGCCCCAGCGGCCCTGACGAAAATAGAATCTGTGCCAACAATTTCTGGGGTCCTCTCTTTTTTATATTTTCCCTAGATTTCCCGGCTATAACTAGGCATTTTAGAAAATCCCTTTAGCTAGGACAATCATTGTCTACCCTCCCCGGTCAACCCAATGAAGTACGCACTTTAGAATCCTTTTACATCATTTCAGCACTACCACATACATATCCCCAGGATATAGCTAGACTTTCACACGCTTATCAGTTGGACGTAATGCACATTCAGATTTCTCGCTTACGAACCACATCATAATTTATCTAGACCTTTGCATAGTCTCGTAATGAATTTCTTTTCGCAACAACTTTCACAACACTCGAGAAGTTACAACTTGAAGATAAGTCCAAATTCTTTAATTAGTTCGTTTCATAGACGACTGTTACTGATCATCTATGCCTTATACGGCCCTTAAGGCCAGATACCAATTGGAACCTTCTGTAACATCTCGCACCTAGAAAGAACTAGAAAGAAGTTTAAAATCTAGAAATAGTTATTTTGGAAAGTATAAGGAAATCTCAAAAATTTCAAATAAGTTACAGTTGAGTTTTTGGTCAACTTCAGACGGCCATAACTACTATCTCAGGATGAGTTACGTGTAGTTCCAGATATGGTTGGTAAGATCTTGTAATGGTCTTTCCAACGCAACCAAGTTTGCGCTATTCTGAGTTCGTATGAGCAAGTTATGCCCTTTGGAAGTTGGACTGTTGGATTAAGGAAATGTCCAATCCGGGATTTTAAAGGGTATTTTAGTCTTTTCACTACCCTATTATTTTAGTCCGATTTTAGGAATTTAATAAGGGTCAAGACTGAACTTATTTAGTTTTAGAAATTCAGAATTTTCACACTAGGGCTAAGGAGAAAGGAGAAGAGAAAAGAGGAAGAAGAAAAGGGCAATTTCATCAAGAACGTTGGTGTTTTCGCTAAGGATTTGCTTCGATCAAGTATGTGAGGCTCTCATAACGTTGGAATCGTTCTCCCACGTGCCAAACATATTTATTTCATTTTGGATTCATCCTTAAATCATTTGAATATTGATGATCTTGATACATATTCTTGAAATCATATATTGTTCTTGAATTTGACTGAGTTGGGAAGTTTCTGAATTCGTTACGTCGCATCATAAGGTTATTTCGAGTTAGGTTCTTAGGTACATTTGCTAGGTATCTGTATCTAAAAGTGATTTAAGAAAAAGAACCGAGTTTGGGTGAATTGGGGCTGGAAAACGAAGAAGAAATTTCGTCCGAAGAAGAAATTTCGTTCGACGAAATTTGAAGGTGGTCGCGTGTCGCGCTCTTGGTCCCAGATTTTGAAAATTTCTGCTTCACGTCGCTGAGCTGACACGAGGTGTTCTACCTCAAAAGAAGTTTTCAAAACCAAAATTTAATTATGAATCCGCGTCGCAGACCCACCTTCGTATTTTGATTTTCGGTCTTTTCTCATGTTTAGCTATCTAAAATCATTCCTAAACATGAGATCTTTCCAATCACAAATCTTAATCCTTGAATCCATAATTCAATTCAAGGATCAGTTAAAAGTCAAGTCAAGAGCAGTTAAGGTCAAAGTCAAGAGTCAAGTTAAGATAAGTTCTTAAAGTTTATAAAAGTTTTTCACAAATGTTTTAACTTTGTTTTAAGACTTAAGTTTTGAGTTCAGTAAAGAGTAAAACTAAAGTTCTTTTCTTCAAGGAAGTCTATGGGGACTATGTATTCCCAAAGAGATTTTAAAATGTTTTTCACATTTTAAATAAGAGCGAAAACTGAGATTTTCAAAGAGCCTTCGGGTTAGTTTTCAGAAAAGAGTAACAGCTTTCTAAATGAAGCAAGCAGGGAAACCGAGATTTCCAAGATAGCCTTTGAGCTAAGTTTTTGAGCAATTATCTCAAATCAGTAGAAAGAAATATGTTTTTAAAAAAAACATAAGAGCCAGTACATTTTTTGGGAGTAGTATTGAGCACCGAATTGGGGGAGCGTTCAAAGAACCTATAGCCCCCATAGAACCATGTAGCCACCATGGGTAGAAGAGGTTCATACTTTTTAGATGAATCCTTTTTCAAATTAGACTAGTGGATCCATTAGGCAGTTCAGGTTCTATACTTTTGGCCGGGTATAGGATGCTCTGGCAGCGTGAGGTCGATCGTTGTATCATCACTATAGCTCTTATGTGATGGTTGTCGGTTAGAGAAACTCCCACATAAGTTATTGTATTTTTATATACATCAGCTTATTGTATTTTTACATACATCTCAGAGTTTTATGTATCTTTGCATAGACACAGAGTTGACAGCATGTTTTTAAACAACTTTTCTTTATATTGCACTTGTCTTAAATTGCTTTATATTGAAATGAGTTTAGTTATGTTGATTTGAGAAGAGCCAAGGTAAGTGTTTCTTTCAGATTCCCTTTCAAGCCTAGGTTGTTTTAACATTCCAATTTGCATACTCGTACATTTAATGTATTAATGCCAGTTGGCCTGCATCGTCTTATGATACAGACACAAGTAACTAGGATCGGCATTTCAGCGCACCGTTGATCCAAAGAGCAGTTCAAAGTCAGTCGGTGAGCCTCCTTGCATTTCGGAGGATCTATTTTCATTGCTTTCTAATTTAGTCCATTAGGATGTTATGGGGTTTGTCCCAACATCCATCTCAGTTATTTTAGAGGCTTCATAGACAGACAGTCAGTTAGTTATTTCAGTTGTCTTTACTTTTCATTTCTTATGTTAAAGACTTGAGTTTGCCTAAATGGCCAGTTGAATGTTCCTTTATGACATTCTAGTTCCTTCATAAATGTTTATGTGATGAGTTAAGTCTTCCGCTGAGTTAAGTAAGCCAGGCCCAAGGGTTCGCTTGGGGCCAACAATGGTCTTCGAGTGCCAGTCCAGCCCAGGGTGTAGGCTCGGGGTGTGACACCTTCTCAGTTCCAATTAACTTTCTTGTGTCCCTTCAGCCGGGACAACGGCGTCTAGTTCACTTCGTTGAGATACCAATTGAAATCGGGAGATACCAATTGGAGTCAACTCATACCACAAGTGACAATAGTAGCATGCGTGCTCCACAAAACTGCTAATTTCAATCATAGAACTTGGTTGAACCCAATTCTTAATCGCCTCAACCTTTAACTGATGGTAACCAAACCTTAAATCAATCTTAGAGAAAACCGATGCACCTTGCATTTGGTCAAAAAGGTCATCTATCTGAGGTAATGGATACTTGTTCTAAATGGTGACCCTATTCAACTGTCGGTAGTCTATACACATCCTATTTTGCTAGTGATGGTGTTACTGCTGTTGTTGCTCTAGCTCAGACCATAGAGTGAAGGAGGAAAGATACCAATTTGTATCACGCAGATACCAATTGGATTCAAGTCATAGCATAAAGTAGTAGAAAATTGTGAGTTATTCCTCAAGTCCTATAGCCTCTCGCAGAAAAGTACAGACGTCATCGTACCGTTCCGCAAGACTCTACTAGACTCATTTTGGTACAATGAGATCAATGAACCTAGGGCTCTGATACCAACTTTGTCACGACCCAGACCGACGTGATTGGCACCCACACTAACCCTCCGGTAGGAGAACCATTACAACCCAAACTAACAAATTTTATGAAAACTAAGGCATTTAAAGATACAGAAGTAGGTTTAAATGACAATAAAAATAGAGTCCCCATAAACTCCAAGGTTTTTAACAAATAACTAACCAAACTAATGCGGAAATTCAACCCCTAGAACCTGAAAGTCATTGTACTAAAACTCTACTAACGACAAGCCTAAGAACAAGGGGTACAACCCTGAAGCTAAACAAAACACCTTAAACAAATAGTCTAAGTCCGAAAAGAATGGACTTTAACAAGAGAGATCTATGACAACCTGAAAGAACTGGCTCATCCTTGAATCCGGTCACGCTCAATAGTTACTTAGCTGAGGTCTACAATAGCTGCCTGGAGATGCCTTGTACTCAACAAAGAACAAGTAAGTGCAGTATCAGTACACAACCACAATGTACTGGTAGGATCACGCGGCTATCCCAATAAGTGAAACACATGCAAGTAACCACAACATTATAAAACAGGCATATACCGAACATATACAATATTAGTCATCTTTTCAGGATCAATGTAGCATCACATGTTCTCAATAATACACATTGGTTATCAATTTAGAGCAACATACAGTCTTCCAATATCAATCATCATTAGATATGAACGTAATCATCACAAGTAGATACACAACATGATTCAATGGTTCTCTCACGGAACCCAATTCAATGGTTCTCCCACACCTAAACTGTTAGCATACCGGAATGTGGTACCCGATCCAATGTTTATGTCAGAACGTGGCAACTGATCTCATATTTATGTCGGAACGTGGCAACTGATCCCATGTTTATGCCGAAACGTGGCAACTGATCTAATGTTTATGCCGAAACGTGGCAACCGATCCAATCAAAAAACCACAATCATAATCACAATGTATATTCTCACAATCATACAACAAGAGGTGATTCATGGCATATAATTATTCAATTATCCTCATTTATGATTAGGGTGATCAGTAATGCAACATTAGCATACATACATGCATTATAATGAGCAATTATAAACATATATCACACCAACATGAAATCACAACCATCACATACCTCGAATCCAAGCTTGAATCCCTAAGGCACTTGAATCTTCTCTTTCCGGATTCTTCCCTCTTGTTCGTGGTCTAGAAACATACAATTAACGCAAGGATCAATAAACTTGGCCTGATTACCCGGATTATAATCAACATTATCAACCCTAGGCCAACCCAAGATCCCAATACCCAAATTAGGGCTTTTTCCACCATTAACTTCATATCAAAACGTTTCCCCAAAGATAATTACCCAAGAAACTACGTTCTATGGATCAAAATACGTATTCGGGGAGTCAAAACCTTACCTTTAACCTCAAGAATGGTGAAAAAGGGTCAAGAACTCGCCTGGGGTCGTCTCCTAGCTCTCAAAGTTGAAAAGTGCAGAATAAAATGTTTTTAGGGTTTTATTTCCAACTTAAGTCGCGTCTGTTCCGCTACGGCGAGACTCATCCCACTACAGCGGCCCCACCCTGGCGGCAGAAATCCCCGCCATAACGGATTGCACGGAACAATGAGCAAAAATAATAATTCCAAGACCCCATTTCACAACACACCTTCAACCAACGACAGTCAGAACCTACCCGTTCACGCCAAGATTAGTTTTGGGAGTTCTACTCACCCGAATTCAATTCCGTAAAGTCATACAATTTCCTTAACGACTTACCTATCTACTCATGTGATCGGATTCATAATTAGATCATCCAATTGCTACCAAATTTCCCCAGACCTCACAGACTCCGATTTCGTCCAAATCTGGACTAGGTTGGAAAATCTCAAGTTACTACGAAAAGTTTTATGACCCCAATTCTTTCTCCGTTGGATTTTCCCTAACAACGGAATCAGGTCATTACAATGAATCATATGGTAGCTGGTAAGAGTTATGATACATGTATTAGATGTTATAATAGGTTATACTTCATGGACTATGTTATAATATTATTAGGGTTGTTTAATAAAGGATATGAGTTATATATGTATGTATTAATAATGTAGGGATTAGTTATGAGAGAATCTGTGTATATGTTGCATATATTAGTTATATTAGTTTCTAAACATCAAATCAAACACAATATTAATTGTATACATGAATAATTTACCTTTTAATTAGCTATTAAATGTGATACAAAATTTCATACCAGCATAACTCACCTCCAAACTAGATATCAAAGGTTATATAGTTTGTGTATATAACTTACATCCGACAATAAAATACAGGAATTGAATTAGGATATGATAGTCGGAAAGAATACAGATAATGTTGCTATTGCCCTCTTCGCGATGCAACAGTATCAATTTTGACAGCAACTTTAATTGGAGGTACCATTGTTATATATATATCACTACTACCTTTGTCCCATTTTCTTTTAAGATGTTTAAATCAATGTAAATATCAAAGTCCTTTAGAAGAAAACATCATGTCAATGTTTAAAATGTGAATGGTTCAATAAATTTGAATACCTAAGAATTGCAAAAATTGTACAAAGTTAATATTTTTATTGAACACTTCCCAAAAAATGCAAGTGTCAATAGTCCAGCTATATTAGGTTAGCAAGTCTGGTAGCCTCATCCTTGGGGATGCCTCAATTGGTTTGAAGTGTTCATTCGAAGGGCATATGCTGTGGTAGAGGTTGTAGCTGCTGCCAAAAAAAAGTCTCATAGTCTCAATTCTATGTGTGTTCAACGAATTCAACCAGTACACATATGCAATAATCTTCTTTTTTTTCCCTTGATTTTTTGAATTTTATTTATCATTGGCAACCTTTAGACTCAGAGGGGGAGCCAAGATTAGAAGTTTGAGGGTTCTAAATTTTAGGACACCATTTTAGGGGGTTCACAAGTTAATATACATATATATTTATTTAATATCCTAATATAAATACAGAATCTACAGAAAAGCTATTGGGTTCATCCGAACCCACGAACCCTCATTTAGCTCTACCCCTGCCTTTAGTTGGCAAAAGTGGTTAAATGGCTATTGGTTGTGAACTCTTTATATTTTGTTGTGCCACTCTTGAAGTTCTCCTAGAAAATAGATCATTGTCAATCTTGCCAATTGATGATTTTTGTACGTCTTGCTAGTTGGTTGAAGAGATATTGGTGGTCCATTCGACTTGATGAGATCCCTGTATAACTTTCTGCTGGGGAGGTTTCTAACTAGTTCAGCTCGCACTTCATATATACGAGCGCTAAAGAAAATGAATTTTGGGTCTAATTATATAATCTAAAAATTAGTTCATAAGATGATATTTTCTCAATAATGTTATATACAAATACAATCAGTTTAGGGCACCTAACTTTTGTGGTTGTTCAATATACTAGACATTTAAAGTATAATTAAACAATATAACATGAAGATATTGGTTGTTGTATCTTTCCACATGTCATATCGTTTTGAACAATTAGGAGTGTACATTGCCGGGTTGGTTCGGATTTTTCAAATATCAAATCAAACCATTTGTGGCGGATTTTTAAATCTATAAACCAAACCAAACCAATAAAACTCGGGTTTTTCAACTTCGGGATTTTTTGAATTTTCGGGTTTTTTCCGGAAAAGTATTTATACAAACATATAATTTACTTGTACTTCAAATATTTCTTTAGTCCTACCAAAATACAACTATCTAAGGTGTTTCTTAAGATAATAACACAAAATATTATATGAGTAATGATACTAAAATATCCAACAAAAAATAATAATAATGAAATCGCGTAAAACAAATATTGCAAATTAACAAGTCATAATGAAAATAATCATAATTTAAAAGTACTAAATCATGCTAAAATAAGTTTAATAAGTATTAGTTACATGACTAAATATTAAAGAAAATTAA
>JAJOOF010005853.1:0-19985 GCA_029582545.1 Solanum lignicaule
ACGAATGACCTAGTTTAACTTGACACGAAGTTTAAGAAAATAAATAAGTTTTTTATTTTTATGGTCCTAAATTAAAATTATATCAAATGTACCAAAATGTTCTTTAATTTTGTGATTTTAAACATACCACGTGAAAAATTGAGGTTAAAATACTTCCAAAAAAGGAAAAGGTTCGTTCTTTTAAAATCAGACTAAAACAGATAAAATCATTCTTTTTTAAATGTTGCGCGTATAATAATATAAGACAAAAAAACAGCCTTACAAATATACTAAAGTTTTTTCTGTTTGGTCCCTTGGCTACTTGCACTCAAAATAATAGATCTATTTTAAATGAGGAAAAATAACAACCACTTCTTTTCTACTCCAACAACCCCCGCTAACACTGATGATGCGTAATTCAAATTTAGTCAGGGCTTTAATGCGAACTCTAAAAATTGAGTTGAAAACAAAAAAAAAGGGATATACTTTAAATGAGGAAATGACAACCACTTCTTTTTCCTCTCCAATAATATTGCTTTCTCTTTCTTATATATTATATGCTACATAGTATAGTATACATTACTCAAAAAAATCAAGAATCAGCTAAAAAAAATAATATGGAAAAATCACATGAAAATGAACACTCAATTAAGGCATTTGGATGGGCAGCTAGAGACACTTCTGGGGTACTTTCTCCTCTCAATTTTTCAAGAAGGTACAAAATTTATTAATTTCTCCGACTCGTAAAATTATACTGAATACATTATTGATGTTGAGGTTTAATTTGGATTTTGAAATGGATGCAGGGAGATAGGTGAAAAAGATGTGCAATTCAAAGTTATGTATTGTGGAATTTGTCATACTGATCTTCATCAAATCAAGAATGAATGGGGCATCACCAAATATCCAATTATACCTGGGCAAGTTTACTTATCCTTATTGTTTTTTTAAAATATTATGTTTTTTTATTTGCGATCGTCGAAATTTTTTACTGTGTATAGTAAAAAATTGTACCTATTTATGCAAAAAGTGTTGAATCATCAAATTATTAGTGTCATCTCCGAAATATTGACAGTCTTAAAAATATCCTTCTACTTGACTAACTAAACTTAGATACATCCTCGATACACCTATGATCTGCCACATGACATTGCAAGTGGTCTCAAACTCTAGTAGGAATATGTGTCTCTAAATAAAAAATCGAGAGAAGTGTTGAAAACCCCCTTAAATTTGATGAGAATAATTAGAAGTTAAGATCGGAGTGTATATTAAGTTCAATTAGTCAAGTAAATGAATTTCTTTAAGGTTGTCAATAGTTCAGAAACTAATAATTTACACCAAATTTAGAGATGTTTTCAGTACTTCTCTCCATATATTTTTATTAAAATTCTTGGCTCCGCCACTTACAAAATATCCATATTTTCCATTAAGATCTGCAAGAATATTCATTACTAGCATTTTGACTGCTGTCAGAGATACTACAAACATATTGATATTTGTGGGGAAAAAAATCCTAATCTGAGCAACTTCCAATTTCCTTCTCTTATCTGCTTGGAATTATGTTGCTCAGACTCTTTAAATATATCTTTGGGCACGTATTGGATCCTCCAAAATCTGATACGATGCTTCAATATTTTTGAAGGATCCGAACAACATAGATTTGCACTATGTGGTAAACAATTTTGAACCTTAAGAAGATTATATAAGTGGATGTTGTTTTTAACACCAAACAAAAAAATTAAAGAAATACTTGGATGGAAGGGGTAGAGGGCAGATTGATTTCTCAGATGATCACTCAGAAAGTCATATACGATAATAACTACTAGTTGAATGATCATCTGGACAGCTCGATTAAGTCAACTAAGAAATATGTAGCCAAAATCCAAATGTATAGTGAAATTGATTAACAAGTTATGCCTTGAATGTCAATATAGTTTTTAAGTTTATGAGATCAAAATTTATGTCAATCTCAATTGATTTTACAGGCATGAAATTGTAGGAGTGGTAACTGAGGTTGGTAACAAGGTAGGCAAGTTCAAAATTGGAGACAAAATAGGCGTTGGATATCTAGTAGGATCATGTAACGAATGTGAAAATTGTACCAACGACCTTGAGAATTACTGTCCTGGACAGGTATTGACAGCCAATGGTACTCACTCTGATGGAACCATCACTCACGGTGGATACTCCGATCTCATGGTTGTTAACGAGCATTTTATCGTTCGTTGGCCTGATAATTTGCCTATGGAAGCAGCTCCCCTGTTATGTGCAGGGGTCACAACTTATAGCCCTTTGAGATATTATGGACTAGATAAACCTGGAATGCACATTGGTGTTGTTGGTCTTGGTGGACTTGGACATATGGCTGTGAAATTTGCTAAGGCGTTTGGAACCAAAGTTACTGTAATTAGTACATCTCTAAGTAAAAAAGACGAGGCAATTGAACGTTTAAGAGCAGACTCATTTTTGGTTAGTCGTGATCCTGAACAAATGCAGGTCAGTCGATCAATCAACTTAGCTTCAATCACAAATTTACAATGATATTCATGTGACATAAGTATGAATTTTCATTTGCACGTGTAAATACGCGCAGGCTGCAGGGGGTTCACTTGATGGAATCATTGACACTGTTTCTGCGGTTCATCCTATTTTTCCATTGCTTAATTTGTTGAAAACTAATGGGAAGCTAGTGATGGTTGGTGCCCCGGAAAAACCACTAGAGTTGCCTGTATTTCCATTGCTTTCAGGTACATTTCGCGTAGTATCTTATTCTTCATTTAAGTTCTAACATGTCCGTTTGATTTAATTAATAACTCAAGTATGTAATGTGGAAAACAGGACGGAAGCTAGTGGGAGGGAGCGCGATAGGAGGGGTGAAAGAGATACAAGAGATGGTATACTTCGCGGAGAAGCATAACATAACACCAGATGTTGAAGTTGTGCCAATGGAGTACGTGAATAAAGCGGTGGAACGTCTCGTGAAATCGGATGTTAAGTATCGTTTTGTGCTTGACATTGGCAATACTTTGAACAAGAGTTAATATTGGGACATCTTTGTTCTTGTTGTGTGTTAGTATTTTAAGCAAGAAAAAATGGTGAGTTCATGAGGGAATTACTAAGCATTCCTTTCTAATACTCTTATGCTCCATTTTATATGACACGATAATAAGTTTTCGTATACAATTTTTTTTTTTAATTTTCCATCCGGTCTTCAATAAATGTTTTGGGGCCCAACCACCGTACAATTGAAAAACGATATGACCCAAGATCAGGTTCTTCTTTCTATCAAAATAAATCATATTCAAAAGCACACCACCCTTCTTACTTTACAACCAGCCTCCGACCTATAGTGCTTTTAGAAAAGGTCGGTGGGGCAATCAAAGAGACTTGCTTTTGATGTAGAACCCGGGGAAGAATTATGGCTATAAAGGCCCTCATCCTCTTAGGCACATGGTTCTAAAGATTAAATCACAAAGATCTACGAAAGATTAGGTAGAAGAAGAACTATAGCTAGAATTTTTCGTCCCTTCCCTTGTACCAAAAGCAAGTTCGGAACATAAGGATAGGGCTCGTCTATTATAAGTTATTAGTTTACGGAGCTATCTCAGATATCTCGAGTAAGGAGACGGGACAGGCTTGGAAATATACGTTTAGGTCGGAAAATCCCACATTCTTTTTAACAAAGGCAACATTGTAATCAGACCGGAGACTTGAATTCAAGACTTTTGATTAAAATTGGAGGAATACTTATTAGTACTCTACCACAACCCTTGTTGTTGTAAACTTAAACTCTTGTATAAAGTAGGAATAAGAGCATTTTTGGTCCATATACTATAGGTATATTCTGATTTGGGTCCTTGAGATATCTACTAAAACACATTTAACATTCAATTAATAGAAACATGTGTTTAATCCTTTTATCTAAGAAGTATATGTCATATTTGAACTACTTTTAAAACCATATTCCTTTCAAATATGGAGTAACAGTACTAACTTAAAAAATATATTCATGTTGAAAATAAAAACAGAAAAAAAAACTATTTAAAGTGGATATTTTTTGTTTAAATGATACAACTAGATATTTCAAATAGTCATGTCTCTTTTTTTTTTTTTTTACCTTTTTATTTTCTGAATTGACCTAATAGAGGATCCATATTATGTTCTTCTTCATTAATCTAAACAAATAAATGACTTGTACTAAGTTATATTTGAAAAAAAAGATGCACCGACAGCTTTTATCCCCAATTATAATGAATGGAGATATTGCTCTCAAGTGGTAGGGTCGATGTTGTATTTATTAGTCTCCTTGACACGTAGTGACTCCGCGATGGTCCACCAAATAATCAGAATAAGGTAAGCTTGAAGATAAGCTTTATATTTAATCCTTTATATTGAATGGATGAGGTCCGATTTTTCGACTAAACCCCCCTAAACTTCAACTTTCTTTTTTAGTATTTTGATAGAAATTTATTTGATCAAAATATTAGATTCTTATTCTTTTTGCAAATTTGTGAATATTCAAAAGAAAACAAAATAGTAGGATCGAGGAATGCTATTTATGAAACTATTTTTTACACCGTGTCAGGAATTTATTCTCCTGATAGTTAACGATTTTGTAAAAAGTATTTTTAAAAAAATATTCGACCAATCAAACTTAGAAAAATTAGAAAATATTTTCTTTCGCACCAAACACACAATTTATTAATATTTTTTTCAAATTATTGTTCACCATCTTTTCTGATGGCTATACTGGAAAGGTAATCGCCAACGATATATCCTAATTAATTATTGTGGAACGAAATTAAAGTGACGCAATTATCATTTTCGAGAGCTAAATTACAGATGCTCCTTTAACTACAAAATCTTTTTCAAATTATTGTGTTTTTCACTTATTAAATTATAGCATTCTATGTGATATTTCGGGTTGCCTAAAGGCGCCATATTCATGTGCTAATACACACGAAATTAAGAAATATGCGTGAAAAAGGCAGCGGGACTATACGTAATGTTTCCCCAACTCATTACGGAGGTCCTCATATAGTTTTGATAGAAAAAAATTTCGGGATTCCCAAAGGCGCCAGATCCATGGGCTAATACACTGGAAAAACCAAGAAAGTTAGGTGATTCTTAAAAGTTGGCTCGTAAATGTAAAAATATGCTTGAAAAAATTGACGGAACTATACGCAGTGCTTCCCAAACTCATTACGAAGGTCATCATAAATTGTTTAGAAATTTTTTATGGGTGTCCAAAAGGCGCCAGATCCATGGGTTAATAGACAAGAAAAATTAATAAAATCGGGTAATTCCTAAAAATTGGCTCCTAAATATGAAAATATGCATGAAAAAATGACGGGACTATACATAATGCTTTCCAACTCATTACGGAGGTCCTCATATAGATCCATGAGTTATAAATACACTAAAAAAACCAAGAAAGTCTGCTAATTCCTAAAAGTTGTCTCATAAATGCGAAAATATGCGTGAAATAAACGGCGGGACTACACGTAATGCTTCTCTAACTCATTACGGAGGTCTTCATATAGTTTTTACAAAAAAAAGATTCGGGTGCCTTAAAGGCACCAGATCCATGGACTAATACACACGAAAAATCAAGAGAGTCGGGTAATTTCTAAAAGTTTGCTCGTAAATGCGAAAATATGCGTGAAAAAACGGCGGGACTATACGTAATGCTTCCCCAACTCATTACTGAGGTCCTCATATAGTTTTTTCAGATAATTTTTTTGGGTACCCAAAGACGTTAGATCCATGAATTAATTATACACAAGAAAAACCAAATATGGTCTTTATATAAAGTTAATTTTCAAACATAAATATATGGTCTGATTCTGAAAACAAAATTACCAGATTCCGCTAAGGGGTATCCATAAACCAATTGATTCGGATTTATCATTTACCAAGTCAAATCAATTATATTTGTTTTATTTATTCATAAATCAAACCAAATCAATAAAATCGAGTTTTTCCTCTATTTTTTCAAAAGCTTTTATGATTCCATACAATCATATTAAAACATTTCATTGAAATTAATTTCTACTAAGAATGTCACCACTACACATAGTTTAAAATAATATAAAAACTATTTTTAAAAAAAATTAAAATTAGCGGCTAGACCTTGGTCACGTACTACTGAACCATTTTCCTAGAAACATCATATAATATAAGATATAATATTATATCTTATATTAATTCATAAAAGGCAAATGTACAGAGAAGCCATGACGATAACATTTGTTTTATACCTCATCGACTACGTCACTAGCCATCAATTCAAATGCCTATTTATTCAAATGAAAAATCAATACATTGGACTATAACTTTACTCAAATTAATTGTTCTAATAATAATATCTCCAAAAATAAACAAAAATCAAGAAAATGGAAAAATCACATGAAAATGTTGAGGCATTTGGATGGGCAGCTAGAGATACTTCTGGGGTACTTTCTCCTTTCAACTTCTCAAGAAGGTACCATCTTTTCGGATTTAAGTTATATAAACTTGACAGTATATATAGATAGTGTATATTTTATATGAATTAGATCCATACAATATATCTACACCGATAGTGTATATTAATTTCGAACATATTGATAAACTAGTTAACCAAACAGTATATATCTGTAACTTTTCTTGTTGAATGATGAAGGGTGACTGGTGAAAAAGATGTGCAATTCAAAGTTATGTATTGTGGAATTTGTCATTCTGATCTTCATCAACTCAAGAATGAATGGAGCAATAGTATATATCCAATGGTACCAGGGTAAGTTTCATTTTGATCCATATATTTTACTATGTTTTTTATTATGACTCTGTCGTAGACAAAAACCGTTATATCTAATTTAATTTAAGTGGAAAATGGTAGATGAAAGGACTTATTATTCACCAAGTTTCAAAAAGAGTATTCTTTTAATTGCATTAGAGGTAGAGCCAGAATTTGAACAATATAATCATTGCAACATATGTAGTTAGTTTGGGTAATTGTTTGGACTATGAAACTCTAAATTTGATCATCAAGAAGTTTACTAGAAAACTTCGCGATGATGAAATATGTTGGTAAACAACTAAAATCCATAGCTAAATCGGATTAATTAGCTTAGGTTTGCTAAGTAGTGATAAGTTTAGCTTACATTTTATCCTCCTCTGAATCGATTTGTGAGATTATACTGAATATGTTGTTGCACGTTATAGGCATGAAGTTGTTGGTGTAGTAACTGAAGTTGGTAGCAAAGTCGAGAAATTCAAAATTGGTGACAAAGTTGGTGTTGGATGTTTAGTAGGATCATGTAGAAAATGTGAAAATTGTGACAACGATCTTGAAAATTACTGTCGCGATCAGATCATGACATACAATGGTGTTTACACCGATGGAACCCCCACATATGGTGGTTACTCCGATATAATGGTAACCAACGAGCACTACGTGGTCCATTGGCCCGAAAATTTACCAATGGAAGCAGCTCCCCTGTTATGTGCAGGGATCACAACTTATAGTCCATTGAGATATTTTGGACTTGACAAGCCTGGAATGCACATTGGTGTTGTTGGTCTTGGTGGTCTTGGACATATGGCTGTGAAATTCGCTAAGGCGTTCGGAACCAAAGTTACTGTGATAAGTACATCTTTTAGTAAGAAAGACGAAGCAATTGATCGTTTAGGGGCAGACTCGTTTTTGGTCAGTCGTGACCCTGACCAAATGCAGGTCGATCAATCAATCAACTCTGTTTCAATTTCAAATTTATAACATAGGCGTGACTTATGAATAATACTAATTTTCGTTTATATGTTAAATACGAGCAGGGTGCAGCGGGGTCACTAGATGGCATCATCGATACTGTATCCGCGATTCACCCTCTTCTTCCATTGATTAATTTGTTGAAAACTCATGGGAAGCTTGTGATGGTTGGTGCCCCTGAAAAACCACTAGAGTTACCTGTATTTCCCCTGCTTTTAGGTACGTTTGGTTATAAATAGACGATTTTGTATATACATTTATTTATATATTGATACATATGTATTAATATAATGTGTGTAAATGTAATAGGAAGGAAACTAGTGGCAGGGAGCGGGATAGGAGGGATGAAGGAGACACAAGAGATGGTAGATTTCGCGGCAAAGCATAACATAACACCAGATGTTGAAGTTGTGCCAATGGACTACGTGAATACAGCGTTAGAACGCCTTTTGAAATCGGACGTGAAGTATCGTTTTGTGCTTGACATTGGCAACACATTGAACAAGAGTTGAGATGAGGGGGACATCTTGGTCAAGAAAATGAGTGTGTTATAGGGTTATGATTTTGTATTAAACTTGTACGTTTTGTTGTTTAGTTTATTTCTTATGTTTTGTGTATCAAAAGGAATAAGGAGTTAAAAGAATAAATACGATATTGTGTTTTCTAATATTGACACTCGGTAAAAACTACCAGCATTCAATGTTTACATCAAATTATACTGATTTATCAGGGTTAAGTCATGAATTAAGGTGAAATATATGCATTATTTAACTATAGTTCAATGAATAAAGTGTATGGGTAGGCATGTGGTGAAGGCTTCATAGGTCTTTTGTCTTGTTTCTCACTACCTTATCTTGCCATTTGACTTCTTTTCCCGTGTGATTACTCATTAGAAATGCACTCATTTAGGACGGGGAATGTCACAACCCGCTCAAAACACCACAACTTTCCATCTAACACAATGTGCCAAAAATAGTCGGTTGGAGCGCGGCTTATGTCCCTAGTCATCATATATTCATTGAATCAGTATAAACATCGAGTACGATTAAATTTTTGCTTCTAAATTAACAAGTATAGTTTTGTCGCAGCACATATCGAGTTTCTTTACGTATGCGTATGACTATCCTTCAGTGAGTAGAGCAAAATGCAATAAATAATATCTATAATGCCAATGGAATTATTTTAATAGGAATAAGAAATATCAAATTGTTAAGTTTAGCTAAATTATGGTAAATATTTACCTGCATGATGTATTTATACCCAATTAATAAATCTTTTAAACTTTAATTAATTAAAAAATAAGATAAAAATACATATTACTTAAATAATTATGTGGTAAATTTGTCTATAAACACCCAATATAGATACATTTTTACCCTAAATTATGTGCCCGATATATCAATGAATAAAAGCTAAGCGTTTATTATATGGAAAAGGGTCATATTTACTCCTGTACTCTCAGAAAAGGGTTATATTTACCCTTCGTCATACTTTTTTGATATATTTGCCCTACCATCCAACTTTAGTCACATATTTGTCCTTGAACCATTAAGTGTCATGTCTCCTACTTTTATCATCCTACATGGTGCCTATGTGGCATATCTACATGGATATATATTTATTCCACCAAAAATTTCTTCCTAATTTAATTATTAAATCAAGGGCTTAAATCAATCCATTATCTAAAACCCAACTCCTAATATTATTTCATTGTCACTTTTCTAGAGAAAAACACGATCTCTTGAACATTGTTAAGTTAAAAAAGTTCAAGATAAAAAATATTTGATACTTCTTCATTTTTTTAATTATTTTTTGGTCATATAGTTTTTTTGGTGGTTTTTGATTTATTGTGGCTATGATTCTTACTGTTTTCCAACAGTCCCAGCAGAGATGTGGTATACTGTTTTGAGATGAGAAGAGCAAAAAAGGATCTCTGTAGCTCTGTGCTCAAACACGAAGCTTCTCTGTTGCTTGAACATATGAATGAGCAACTTTGTTTATCTGTTAAATGATTTTCTCTGGAAAAATTGAAAATGAAGTAATATTAGGAAATGGGTTTTATGTAATGGATGAATTTAATAATTAAATTAGGAGGAATATTTTGGTGGAATAAATATATATCCATGTAGATGTGTCACATAGGCGTCATGTAGGATGATAAAAGTAGGAGACATGACACTTAACGGTTCAAGGGCAAATATGTGCCTAAAGTTGGATGGCAGGGACAAATATATCAAAAAAGTATGACGAAGGACAAATATAACCCTTTTCTGAGAGTACAGGGGTAAATATGACCCTTTTCCGTTTATTATATATCAAAGTAATCTTTTAATCACAATTACGTGATATGTATTCTTACTTCAATTTTTAATTGCTACAGTTAATTAATTTGATTTGGTGTAAACATTAAATGCAAATAAATACTTTCTTATAGAAAAAGAAATTTGCATAAATACTATATGGTAAATATCGGATTTGGCTCCCCTCCATTACCCCTTCCCTCTATTTCGTCAAGTGCACGTCTAGATTAGAGACATGTGTCATATTTAAAGTTTAAAGGTCAAAATTATATTATATTAACAACTATCATAACCATAGTTAAGTTAACTAATTTCAAAAAACTATTCTCCAAATTTTATTAGGATTACAATATATTTTATTCATATGATATAATTTTGACCTTTAAATTTTAAATTTGACACATATCTCTAATCTAGACGTGCACTTGACGAAATGGAGGGAAACCGAATCCGTAAATATCAAACATGCGAATAATAGTGTCCAAACGATTAAAAACTTATCTGCATTTGATATTTAAAATTATACTGTCCAAATAAAAGGACCAAAAAAGAAAACAAAAGTAGTGGGAAAAAGGGGGAAAATAACTCGATTAAAATAGTGGGAATATGTCGAAAAATTGCAATTATTAATTGGTCCAAATTTCACACTTTTATGTTTTTATTTTCTTTGACTAATTATTATACTTTCACATTATCTACGTGGATATTCTTTAGCCACTATATTAACTTTTAAGTTTTTCACGTTTGAAAAGCTTTTAAAGAACCTTTTCTTTTTGGGCAATTTAAGGAAAAAAATAATTAACAAACAATATTTTGTAATTATCATCGTTTTCTTATCAGTTACTTTATTTACACAACCTTGCCCGACCCTCCCAGCTCCCTTCATTCAATGCTTGACAGCTTTCTTCATGTGGCGTGATACAATCAGCTAAAAGACGATGGTTGTGAAGTAAGAGGTGATTGGTAGTGCTTGACATGGGAAGAGAGCTCTCACCTTGACGAAAGAATTGTCATTTTCCTTTTTTTGCATACCTACTGATATATAACTTTCGAGCCAATGATACTTCAAAAATAGTCTCTCTACCTCCACATGGAAATTAAGAATAAGGTGATTTGAGTACACTCCATTTTGCAACTTTTGTGGACCTCATTATAAAATTTCACTAAATACATTACTCCATCTGTTTAAAAAAGAATGACCTAATTTCCTTTTTAGTTTGTTTAAAAAAAAAAGACCTCTTTCCTTTTTTGGTAACCTTTTACTTTCAGCTTTCCACTTGGCATATTTAAGACCACAAGATTAAAGAACAATTTTGTACATTTGACATAACTTTAATTAGGACCACAAGATTAAAAAATCTTCTTTATTTTCTTAAATTCCGTGCCAAATCAAACTAGATCACTCTTTTTGAAAAGGAGGGAGTATAATATAAAAAGTTAAGAATATTTTAAAAATTCATAAACTTCAAACTCTAGATCTGCTTCGAAATAAAAACACAGTGTGAAACTATTTTTAAAAGTCCTGCAAATTAGGACTAAAAAACATTCTACACCTATCGACCACAAAAAAGAAGTAAAAATTCAATTTGTTTAAGTCATTAGTTGTTACACCTCATCGATAACGTCACATATTTTTCACTCAAAATCCTATAAATATGGATCATAACATAATCAATTCTGTATCATCCATATTTTTCTACATTCTTCTCTATTATAATACTTTATACTATATATACACTACAATTTTTTTTTCTTTTTTCAAACGAAAAAAATGGCAAAATCATATGAAAATGAACATCCAATTAAGGCATTTGGATGGGCAACTAGAGACACTTCTGGAGTTCTTTCTCCTTTCAGTTTTTCAAGAAGGTACAAATTATTATTTTTAATTAATTTTGATGACTTGTTTTTCATTTCTATCGGAAACAACCTCTCTATAAGGTAAGGTAGGGTAACATCTGCGTACATATGCTATAATAAAAGTGAGGTTTAGTGGCAATAATAAATATGTACATTAACAAAAAGTGTTGAAATCTTTACCAGTATTAGTTATTGGATCCAATGTCATTTTAGGCTCTGACGACATTTACAAAGAGTGTCAAAATGTAATTGTCACTAGCAGAGGCGGATCTAGGATTTGGAGGTCCTGGGTGCCACATCGTTCAAGTTAGATAAACATGTCAATTGTTTTAATTTTGGGTTACAATTCGGTTATTATCCTTTTCGATTTTTATAAACAAATCGATCAATCATGCATGTTAGTAATATTTTCTTTTAGATATTTTGTGATTAGAGATAACTAAACAATTCAATTTTTTTTTTAGGAATTAAAGGCCTTATTCACTTAGACTTTGAGGAAAAAAGAATTTTTTTTCACATTAAAATTTGAGCTTGTATAAATCATCTTATAGTGTTAACCGAATATATTCATATTCCATTGACTTTATGTGTTGTTCCTTATATATATAGTAGAGAGAATAAAATTGTAGTTTCAACCTAGTCATCTTACTTAGCAAGAATGTCGGTGAAGATCGAAAGAACCTTTTAATTGAAAGAACTCTAGTAATAATATTCATCATTTTTAAAACTTATATTTTTTAAAAACTACTATTTAAATATAGTCTTTATAATATTTATCAATAATTAGTGAAGGTTAAAAAAATTAAGAATTAACTACGGTGAAAAGGAGTCAATTTGAATTAATAAAGTATAGTAAATAAATAAGAATGAATGGAAGAAAAAAAAACTAAAGCCCTTCACACATTAATAAAAAAAAAAGACAAAAAAGAAAAGAAAAAAAAAGCTTCACTGCGCGCATAAATAATAATGCTAGCAGCGAGATTCGAACTCGCATTGTACGGATGGCATATCATGCCCTTCGCCACTTGAACCGTTCATCACTTTGTTCAATGGGTGGCAAAGTTAATATATATTAATTTCTGATTATACAAAGGTTTTTCCGAAATTACTGGGTGCCATGGCACCACCACCCGTACCCATAGATCCGCCCCTGGTCACTAGCAACTGCCTCTACAAAAATCAATTTTTGCTAGTGACACTCAATTTTTCGGACCCCACCTGTATGATTATACTGAATTTGTTGTTGTTGTTTTATTGTAAGTTGATGATGATCATTTTGTGTTAATGGTTACAGGGTGACAGGTGAAAAAGATGTGCAATTTAAAGTTATGTATTGTGGAATTTGTCATTCTGATCTTCATCAACTCAAGAATGAATGGGGAAATAGCAAGTACCCCATGGTGCCTGGGTAAATTAATTTGTTCTTGTCTATTTTCTTTTATTGTTAGATCCAAAATTATAAACCATAATTTTCACTAACGAGATTCAAAAATATTAAGGCACAAAGAAGCTAACAGGATTCAATATGCACTATATATATACACTCATAAGTAATTTTTCGGCGAAGAACATTTACTAGCTAGTTTTACTTTTCTCTATATCTTTTCAATTTTTCACATTATATTTTGGATTTGAAAGCAATCCTGAATTAGTTCTTAGTCTATAATTGGCCATTTTGAGCTCTTGATATCTCAGTTAGTTTGACTCGACACGAAGTTTAAGAAAGAAATGAAGACTTTTAAAACTAAAAGTCTAAAATAAATGATAGAAATTATTGTGACTATAAATCATTTCATTAAGGATAAAATAGACATTTTAAAGTTAAATGTGTCATTCTATTTGGGACGGCCTAAAAAGGAAAGTAAGTCATATAAATTGGGAAAGAGGGTGTAAAAATTAGCGGAATTTGTGTCGATTCGATCTACTCGTGAGTGTAACTGATTGTAAATATAATTGCAGGCATGAGATTGTTGGTGTTGTAACTGAGGTGGGAAGCAAGGTGGAGAATGCATTTAGTTATTCGTTAATTAAGTAAACAAGTTTAGAAGTATGCATAACATTAAAAGAAAATCGTATATACAATTAAGTTACGTCGATTTTGTTTGATTTATACCTAACTGATTCAAACTTTAAAATTAGTGCACAACCGAGGTTTGCGTCTATATAGACTATTTACCTCATATCTTTTTAAAATATACAAATTAATTTGCAAACTTTATCTCTAAATACGAAATATTTCATACAACGAACTATGACTAAGCGACTAAGGAAGACACTGGTTAGTAGTACGCACGAAGTTTTCTTTTAACTTTTGAAAATCTTGATAAATTAAAAAGGATATTATAATGTATTTAAATTAATTATAATGTGTCATATGAAATCATCATTTCACACCTTATTATTATAAAATATAGTAGTATAAATATTGCCACAAGAAATCCAATGTATATCCCAAGAAGGTGCATGGAAAAAGACAAAAAACTTAGGAAAATAATAATCTATATAATAAGGACATGACAAATTAAAAAAAAAGAAGAAAAAAACAGATGGAGAGAAGAGAAGGAAAGGGATGTCACTTGTACTTCTTGTGTATTTATGTGGTGTGGAAAATAGAAATACTTGTGTTTAATAATTATTGGTAGGATATTAATAGTATTATTTAGTTTTAGTGCATATTGAAGACTAAAATATAATTAATCAAAGTTAGAAAGGTTATTAATGATATACTCCTTGCTTTATTTTATTTTATTTGATTAAACCACATAATTTAAGAATAAAAAGAGACTTTTAGAAATTACAATTTAAAATAAGTTATAGAATTTTTATTGTTATAAAATATTTATTAATAATAAAATAAAAAGTTTAAAATTAAAATAAATTTTAAAAATAAAACAAATTTGTTATTTAAAGTGAATCTCAAAATTTGAGATAATACGCATGACAAGAACCGATATCTCAATTGATAAAATTGGAGAAATAAAAAAACAAAAAATCAAATTAATTTGTGTATATCTTAATTCTTAACTATTCTAGTATTTATCATAAAAGAGAACCCTAGGCCCGCCTACGTGGCGCCACCACAAGCTAGAATTTCCTTTCAAATTTATTTATTTCCAAAAATAGTCTTTCCCTTTCATGAAAAGATGTGACTTTTATGAAGAGTTGGACTTTTATGAAGAGTTGCGACTTTATGAAAAGATGTGACTTTTATGAAGAGTTGCGACTTTTATGAAAAATTGTAACTTCTATGAAAAGTTGTGACCTTTTCGAAGGGTTGTAACTTTTCCAAAGAGTTGTGACCTTTCTGATAAGGCACAATAAGCATTTGTTCACACTACCCTTTGTTATATATAAATAGAGAGATTTCCTCTCATTTTAAAACAACGAAACTTCTGAACTTCTTCTTCTTGTACAATTAAATATTCGTGTACTTTGCTACTGTTAAGTTCTTGAGTAATTCCATTGTTTTTGTATCAATACACTTGTGAATAGACTCGTTCCATCTTGGGATGATCTATTCCTTTAAACATCGGGTACTAGAGGAGAATAATTTCCTTTAGGGGACATTGTGCATTCAATGGACTTAATATTTTCATTTATGTATCCTGGTATTTTTTTTACAGTCATTAATTTATGCTTATGATATTAATTGTTGTTTTTGAGTACATATTTTAAACTTTGTTGTTTATGTTTCTGTAACGTTATTGTTTTATTTTGTAAAGTTATTGTCATAAGTATTTGTTAGTACATATAAAGATTATTTAATTATTAGAAAATTAATATCTCATGTTGATGTTCATCTAATTTCCCAAAAATATCAAATAGTAACACTTTCTGGAGGCAAAAGGATAAATTATAAAATCAAATTAAAGATGATTGATTGAAGGATAAAAGATAAGATGTTATAATTATCATTTTCCTTTACATTAGTAGTGGTCGTTACTACATAATCTTGTATGTAAGACAACATAGTGTTTTAGCTTTAATGACTGATAGGTCTTGAGTATTTTTTTTATAAATTCTATGATATAAATTTCCCGCGCAAAGCGCGGGTAATTTTACTAGTATATATATATATATAAGTGGGAGCAAAACAAAGTTAAAAATTGAATTACGATTTTACCCCTACTATAAATTAAAATGTTATAAAAACATTTAACTATTTAATTTAAATAATAAATTGTATCATTTTAATAAAAATGTTAACGACTTTTTCCCTTCCTTAGATTAATTCCTAATTAGAATATCTAATTTAATAATATTTATCATCTATAATCTATATGTATATTAAAATTTAATCATCATATCATATATCATATTATAATTTTTTATTATATTATCATATTTCATATATCATCATATCATCATATCATCATATCATATCATATTATACTAAAAGTGAAAAGAATCTAAGTCAAAAGTTGAATTACGAAAATGTCACGCCCCGAGCCTACACCCTGGGCGGGACCGGCAATCGAAGACCATTGCTGGCCCCCAAGCGAACCCTTGGCCTAGCTTTCTGAACTCAACGGAAAACTTAACTCGACAGAATAACTCAATGCAATAAAAGGTCATAAGACAACTTAAATGATAAAAATCTGGCCAAAAAGGCAACTTGAGTCTCAAAATAGAATATTTATACATACATAGATAAGAGAATCAATACTAACTGACTGTCTGTCTATGAAGCCTCTATAACACTGAGATGGATGTTGGGACAGACCCCGCAACATCCTAATAAAGCAAAACTAGGAAAATGCAATAACAGAGTCCTCCGGAAAACAAGGAGGCTCACCACTGACTCTGGAGTGCTCAGCTGGATCAACGGCGGCTGGATGCTGATCCTGGGTACCTGCGTGTGCATCATAATAAGATGTAGGCCAACTGGCATCAATACATGGAATGTACGAGTATGCGAGCTGGACAGCTAAACAACAACTTAAGCTTGAAAGGAGTATAGGAGAACACTTACCTTGGCTCTGTTCAACTCATGAATAACTGAACTCAAGATAAAGCAATAAGACACATGCAATATATATAAAACTTATAAAACTATTTAAAACATGATGTCAAAATCATATTTATGATATCATAAAAATACCATGTTTCCTCTCAAAGTCTACTTGTGCAATGCATGAATAAAGTCCCATACCCCCATCCATACTAAGCAGAACCCCTCGAGGAACCATGCAATTTCTACTGTGGGAGTTTCTCTAACCGATAACCACCACTATGAGCCATAGTGATGATACAACGTTTTACCTCACGTTTCCCAAGGACCATCCTATACCTTGCCGTGATATAAGACCTTACTTTAACTTTAACTTAGTGGATCCACTAGCTTAACTTTCGTGATCATCTAAAAAGTATGACCCGTTAAATCCCATGTTTGGCTACATGGTTCTTATGGAGAGTTGAGTTAATATGAACTCGTGTCCCCAATTCGGTGCTCAAGACTACTCCCAAAAATACTTTAGCTCATAAGTGTTTTAAACACATCTTTCTTTAGTTTGAAATAATTGCTCAAACTACCCTCTTAAAAGAGGTAATTGCTCTTGAAAACTCTTTTTAAAAAGAACATATCAAAACCATATTTTTAATATGATCATTGATGACTCGGGAAGTCATACTGCATAAACATTGATGGTATATCTCGAGACCATACTGTTTAAATATTGATGACATACTCGATGGTCATACTAATCATGTTTTAGAAACTCTTTCGCAAAACTCATCTTTTTCTTAAAAGAGATAGTACTCAAAATGCTCAAAACTCTTTTGGAAATCTTCGTTTCCTCTCATCTTAAATGTGAAAACATTTATAAACTCCTTCGAGAATACTTAGTTCCCTAATAACTTTTGAGAAATGAACTCAACTTTATACTCTTGGCTTAACTTGAAACTCTATACTCTTTACTTAACTTGAAACTCTATACTCTTTACTTAACTTAAAACTTGAGCCTTAAAATGAAGTTAAAATGTTTAATAAAGACTCTTGAAAAGCTTTAAAGACTTGCTTCTTAACTTCTAGACTTGACTTTGATCCTAACTTTCTTGAATTGAATTATGGATTCAAGGATTATGATTTGTGTTTGGAAGACCTCTTGATGTTTAGGAATGATTTAGGACAGAAAAACTTAAGAAAAATCAAGAAATTAAATTTCTGAAACAATGAAGTCCGCTTCCTGTCCGCGACGCGGAGCAGATTTTTGTTCATAGAGGGAACAAGTCCGTGACACGGACTTGTTTCATGTAGTTGCCCGACTTTACTCCTTCATTTTTCCAACTCTAAACCCTCTTAACTTCAAAGGTTCTTTCCCAAAACACTTGGGATCATTAAAACCCTTAATATACAATAGATTCGACTCGGAATTTCAACCGAAAACATGCACCAAACCAACAAGAAACTTCAACAACACAACCACAACTTCAACAAACACAACCAATCTTTTCTTTGAAATTAAAACGAGTTTGATGTGTGGGGGAATGAACCAACCCAACACTATGATCTCACATACCTTGATAGGGATCACCCCCGACGAAAACCACGACGAGATCCTTGCTTCTTCTTCTCTTTCTCCTCTTCTTCTCCTCTTCACTCACAAACCCTCACTCTCACTCTTTTAAACAGGGCAAAACTGATCTAAAAATCAGTCTAAATCCCTAATATAACCAAAAGAAATGGTTAGGGAAAAGACCGAAATACCCTTACAAATTCGGGTGAACCTTCCTTACCAACAGCCCAACTTCGAGAGGGCATAACTCACTCATACAAACTCAGAATCGAGTAAACTTGGCGGCGTTGGAAATATTATTCCACGAGCTTCGCAAATATAACTGGAACTACACCTACCTCATCCTAAGCTGGGAGTTATGACTGTTCAAAGTTGACCAAAAACTCATTTTTTTCCCATACTTAACCAAATTTCCAGATTTTTAAATCTTTCCAAAAAAGACTATTTCCGATTTCCAGCTTCTTCATAGTTATTTCAAATTGCCGGATGTTACAGAAAATACCCTTTAACTATTAATTTATTTTCTTGAAATTATTTAAAATATTTTTTTTTTCATTTAATATTTATTTTGAGATTTGATAAATTTAAGGATTAAATTAGTCATATAACATTAATATAAATATATCAATTAAATTTCTTGAAATTAGTAACATTGCTTGAATTTTTAAACAACTGAATATGTCATTTATGTGAAGTCTTTATGACTTCTAAAGTTATACTTTTCAAATTCCTATACTTTTCAAATATACACACACATACCTTGCTCCACAGTTCAAGATTTTTTTTTCTTTATAAGTTTCTCCAACTCTTTCACCCCCTTCCTTTTCTTAGGCGAGCTATTTCGTTGTTTGACGTGTTTGTATCCCTTCTCTATAGACTATTCGTTTGTAAGAATTTATTCGATGCACTAATCGTTAATCTGATTTTATTTTTGTTGTAGTTTTTAGTTGTCAATATCACTAATCATTGTTGATTTTTGTTTGACTTTAGGTGTTTTCTCTTCTTTTTCCTATCGACACACTCTAACAATCTATTTTATTTTCTTCCTTCCACAGATTTACGATTAATTTCTACCTATGTGGTTGGATTTTGAAGCTCTTCACGGCTTGCAAGAATGATGAGGGAGATGGTAAGTTAGTTATCAGTTTCTCTATATTTTCACAATTTTTTACCATATAAATTATTTTAGCTAGATTGTGTTGATTAATATTTTGATGTAGAGAGATTGAAGTAAGAATGCAAAAGAAAAAAGGACAAGAAATACGTAGTAAAATATTTGTATATGAAATAAAGAATGCACTGGATTCATATATTTTCATTAATTAATATGTGAAAGGTGGACAAAGAATGGTGAAATATCATTCGAACCCATCAAAAGAAGGTGTACTTCGATAATTTTTCGAAGAACAAATTTATTTATTTATTTTTCACAGCACTCTAATTCTTATAGTTATTTCTTATATAAAAGAAATTATTAAAATATGATTGATAAGTAAGATAGAGTAAATTGAACATTTTTATCATGATTTTAAAAAATATATCTATTATAGTGCATGTATGGTATATCTAAAATCTTTCTCT
>JAJOOF010005854.1:0-21585 GCA_029582545.1 Solanum lignicaule
TGTCATAGGCCTTTTCAAGGTCAATGAACACCATATGCAGGTCTCTCTTCCTTTCTCTATATTTTTCTACCATTCTTCGCATAAGATGAATGGCTTCGGTAGTCGATCGTCCCGGCATGAATCCAAACTGGTTCTCAGAAATGGACACCCCTCTTCTCACCCTCATCTCCACCACTCTTTCCCAAATCTTCATAGTATGGCTTAGCAATTTGATACCCCTGTAGTTGTTACAGTTTTGGATATCACCCTTGTTTTTATACAACGGAACCATTGTACTCCACCTCCATTCATCAGGCATCTTTGCTGTCTTAAAAATAACATTAAACAGCCCAGTTAACCACTCTATACCTGCCTTGTCCGTGCTCTTCCAAAATTCCACCGGAATCTCATCGGGTCCGGTCGCTCTTCCCCTACTCATCCTACTAATAGCACGTATAACCTCCTCGATCCTAAAACACCTACAGTACCCAAAGTCCCGAAGTCTTTCAGAGTGCGCCAAATCACCCAACACACTGTCTCCATCCCCTTCTTCATTTAGAAGTTTGTGAAAGTATCTTCGCCATCTTTGTTTGATGGAGGTCTCTTCCACCAATACTTTGCCTTCCTCATCCTTGATACACTTCACTTGGTCCAAGTCGCGAGCCTTCCTCTCTCTTGCTTTTGCAAGCCTATACAATTTCTTATCCCCACCTTTGTCCCCCAGCTCGACATACAAGCGTTCGAAAGCTGCCGTCTTAGCCTTCGTAACAGCTAACTTAGCTTCTGTCTTTGTCGTCTTATAAGCCTCCTTAAGCGTCCGCTTCTCTTCCTCATTTACGCACTCCACCCACTTTGTGTATGCCGCCTTCTTTGCTTCCACTAAGCCTTGGACTTCCCTATTCCACCACCAATCTCCTTTATGGCCTCCAAATGTACCCCTTGATACCCCCAACACCTTTGAAGCAACTTCCCTAATGCAACTAGCTGCTTTATTCCACATGGTATCCGCATTCTCACTACCACTCCAAGCACCCATCCCAGTCAACTTCTCGCCCATCTCCCGAGAAAGGGCAGGGGTCAAGCCACCCCATTTAATCCTCGGTCGATCAAAAACAACCTTCTTCTTCCTACCCCTCTTAATTTCCAGGTCCATCACCAAAAGCTTGTGTTGGGTAGTAAGATTTTCACTTGGGATAACCTTGCAATCTTTACAGAGACCTCTATCACCCTTCCTAAGGAGTAAGTAATCTATCTGAGTCTTAGCTATCGAGCTACGAAAGGTAACCAAGTGGTTCTCCTTCTTCGGGAAGCATGAGTTAACAATCACCAACTCAAAGGCTTTAGCGAAGTTCCACCTCCATTTCTCTCCCCAAAACCAAAGCCTCCATGAACCTCATCAAAGCCACTAGAAGTTGCCCCGATATGGCCATTAAAGGGGAAAAGAGATAACAAGGAGTACAATAAGATGTTTAAGCAGCACCACCACAGTGGAATGACATATTTAAAAGGAATAAGTATTTTCCTACTCCATGATGAAAAATCGATGTACACTATATATACAGTATACAACACAATAACAATTATGACTCAATCCCAAGCAAGTCGGAATCAGTTATGTCGCTCTAATTTAATCCTGTCCCAATCTAATATTAGAAACTAGTTTCACTAGAAAACATTAGACCGACTTAACGCAAATGTACAAACATGATTAAAACTTAATCCCAACTAACTGGTATCACTTAAACACACAAAATATCAATAAAATAGTGAAAGATAATCAGCAAGAGCTTAATAGAGAACCTTGAAGAGGAAACTGGGGAATGAACATGGGAACCTCTGGTATCACAGTATTCTTCAGAATCTGACAATAAAAACACAACCGTTCTTTAATTTCTTGATCTCCTTTTTATGCATCAAGATACAAAAAATTGCAATTAAACAAACCTCAGTAATCCCATTCTTCTCCTTCAGATGACTAGCAAGTAAAGAACCAATTACAGGTGCCTCCATTACTTTAACAAACAACTTGAACCAAAACCCCGTCAAATGTGGAGCTGCAAATCAATTAAAAAAAAAAAAACTCAGGGCGAAAAAATGATACTGCCAATGTCATCATAGTGAAAAAGATGAAACACAAAACCTTCAATTTTTTCGGGTACATATTTGACTGCAGTAAGGTCTACTTCATTCGCCGGCAACATTATTTGCTTTTTCCCCATTTTTCAGTCACAATTTTTGAACTGGACAAAAACACAACAGATACAATCAAAAGAATAAAATTGACAAGATAGCAAGATAAATCATGTTACACATACTTGACAGAGTCTTGAAAGTCTCAAACTCTGAGGCAAATAGCAATGAAGATGCATTGAGTAGTCAACATCAATTTCTTTAATTTCCATTGTGACAGCGACATTGAGTTGAAATTCAGTTCTCCATAGTCTGGACCTTGTACATTGTGTTGGGCTGAGCCTTAGGCGTTTGGTACGATTTTGGGCTTCAAATACTCAATTCGTAAGCCCCAAGAAATCGCAATATGACTCACCGCCGCCTTATTATAGTGTTAGAAGTAGCGTTACTAATCTGCAGTTACCTAATTTTAGACTTAATTTCCAAACGGTTCATTTTTGCGCGTTAATTAAAAGTAGCGTTAGTAATCCGCAGTTACCTAATTTCCAACGGTTGATTTTTGCTTTATATTTTTTATTATTGTCATATTTTTGTGTAGATTTTGTTTGGCATAACTTTTGTTTTTAGGAGAAGGGTTATTGGCAACAATTTTTTTATCCGGTAAAGATAAAAATAAAATTTGTATGTATTTTATTTTCCTTGTTTCTTAATAATAAATATATTTTAAATATATTACTGAATTTCAAGTATTAGGACTCATTTTGTCTCAAATTAATTATGATAAAGTACTTTTTTAGATATTTTAAATTTATGTTTTAGAAAAAACGATTCACGTGTTCACAAAAACTCATTATATAAATAAATTAACCACTTAATATATCTGTTCTTATTTTAATCATACACAACAAAATTAATAAAAATATTTTATTATTTATTCAGATGATTAATTAAAATATATTATAACTTGAAAGTATAGTGATTTCGACAGTAAAGTAGTAAGTCTAATTATAATTCGAATTGTGACAACTTATCCATGTATACTAATTGGATCATCATGGAAGACGCAAACATTAGCTTATTTATGTCTAACAGCTTGTTTGGTATTATTGTTGGGAGGTCATAAGTGTTTTTTAAGAAAAAAACATTTTTTTTTGAAAAATTAAGAGCATGTTTGGTATTACTGCTAAAAACAACTTATTTTAAGAAGCACTTTTTTAAAATGGCTTTTTAGAAAAGTGATTTTGAAAAGAAGAAAAAAACAATTTGTGTTTGGCTAATTCATTTGAAAAAATGTTTTTCATAAGCAAATTGGGTTTGGCTGATGTTTTTCAAAAAGTGTTTTTAAGAGTCAAATTACAAAAAAGGACAACTATTAATGTACTTCTAATATTAAAATTATTTTATAGAGAGAAACTATTTTAAATATCTAAATTAATTAACTTTTTAATTTTTTTCAAATTAAAATTTGCATCATTAAATTTTCAATCAATATTATACCTTTTTGGGTGGCAGAAATATCTAATTGTTATTTTTTTTCTTCTTTTCTAATCTTGAAAAAATATTAATGTTACCTTTAATCTAATTCTACAAAATAATACGTAAAATAATATATAATATATAAACGTAAAATAAATTATAATATTTATTATATAAAATAAAAAATAAAATTCTTAAATGAAATTTAACCAAACTTATGAAATATACTAATTTATTAATAAGAAATATATTGGTAATATGTAATTATGTATAAATGAAAAATGATATTTTAGTCTTGAGAAAAATATTTTTTTGTTTTGTTTCTGTTTCTGCTTTTTTTTAAAAGGAGAAATTTTTAGCTTCTTCTCAACCGCAAACTAGTTGCTTCTGCTTCCATTTAAAAACATTTTTACTGATTTGTCAAACACTTAATTTTTCAATAAATTTTTTTTTTCTCAAAATAAATGTTTTGGCATCCCAACAGCAATGTCAAACAGGCTCTATGTGTTTAACAAATCCTTAAAAATCGCTTTTAAATGGAAGTGGAAGCAGTTTTTTTTGCTATTGGGTAGAATCGTAGAAGCTAAAAAAATTTAGTTTTTAACAAAAGCAAAAGCAGAAACAGAAAATTATTATTTTGAAGACTAAAATATCTCTTACATATATACATATTTATCAATATATCCCTTATTAATTAATTAACATATCTCATAAGTTTGGTTAATTTTCATTCAAGAATTTTATTTTTTATTTCTATATAATAAAAATTAATTTTTTTTATGTTTTTATATCATTATTTATATTTTATATTGTAGATATAATTTTACGTATTATTTTACAAAATTAAAAATAAAAGTAACAACAATATTTTTGCAAGATTAAAAAAAAAGAGAGAGAAAAAGTAACAATTAAAGATTTAGACCATCCCAAAAAAGTAATAAACAATTTTTTTATTTTCTTAATTTATGTATTATTTTACTTTAGATTGAATTTTTTAAAACTTTAGAGTATTATAACAAGAACAAAAGGTTAATAGCTAAGATTGAATTCAAGAGAATAGGTAACAAATAACAAAAAGAATCTTCTTTTCAATATTTTTCAACAATTTTTATCTATGCATAATATTGAATGAAAATTTGAATATGTACATTTAATTAATTAAATTAAAAATGTAATTAAAGTTTTTGTATTAGATGTTTAAAATGGTTTCTTTCTATAAAATTATCATAATACTAAAATCACATTGATACTTGCCCTTTTTTGTAATTTGACTCTCAAAAGCGTTTTAAAAAAAAAACTAGTCAAACACAAATTGCTTATCAAAAGCACTATTCAAATGAATTTGTCAAACACAAATTATTATTTTTTTAAGAAAAAAAGCATTCTTCTAAAAAGCTATTTTAAAAAAAACGCTTTTAGAATAAGTAATTTTTAGCATTAATACCAAACAGACTCTAAAGTTTTGACTAATGCATAGAAAATGACAAGTTATTTATATATATATGAGACACAAAATAAATAAAATAGAAGTTATTTTTTTTTTTATAAAAAATAAGGTCAAACATATACACAACCCCTTTAACTTGCCTTCATTTTTTTCATTTTGACACTTCAACTTAGGGTTGTTCCATTTTAACCCTTAAACTCAATTTTTTATGTACCATTTAAACACAAATACTAATTTTTATGATTTCTTTATTTTAATTTATTTTCTTCAATTGCAGTTCTTATTTTTTTTTAAATAAGGGTGGCTATTAATTTACATTTTAAAAAATTAGCGAACGAACACAATTTTTTTAAATAATAATATTATTTTTTGTGATCTTCTCTGTATTTTTGCATGAATATAAATCGACGAAAGTTCTTTAATTTTCTTTCTTAAACATTCAATTAAATTAAATAACACTACATATTTGTTTATTTTTCTTATCGTTTAGGCTATCTGAATTTAACAAAAATACTTGCTTTTAATTTTTAATATGACTCAATATGAATTTAAAAAAATGCAATTTTAATACGAGTAAAAAAAGAGACTCTTCTTCATTGCTAATAACACTACTAAAAAATATTACAACTCGATTGACTTTTCGGGATATCGATGATTTTTTAAGAAAGAAAACCAACACAATTTCGTCAGTTATTTTTCACACAAAAAATATAGAAAAAATCTTCAAAATAAATTATTATTTTTTAAAAAAGAATTAATGTTTGTTTGTTAATTTTTTTATTTTTTTTTTACTAAAATCAACTAACACGTGTCGTTTTTTGAAAATAAGAAACTACAATTGAATAACATATATAAAAATAAATAAAATCATAAATATAGTATTACGTATTAAAATGATACATAATGCAGTGTCAAAATGAACAATGATGACAAGTTAGAGGGGTTGTGTATGTGTTTGGCCTTTTAATAAATAAGGGGAAACCCATCGGTGACCCCCTTAAGTTGACACTAATTTTCACTTAGACACATCAACTCAACTTTGTTCATTTTAGACACCTTATGTCATATCCCGCTATGTCATTTTGACACTTTTTGCTGGTATGTCATAGAGAATGTAATACACTCATTACCAGCGCGTGAAAGGCTTATTTAATCTTTTTTTTTTCATCTTCTTCCTCATTTTTCCGCCATCATCTCCCAAAACTTAAACTCCTTTTATGGAGTAATAAATTTGATAATGCTACAGACAAAAAAAATGAATTTGAATCCATGGACTTATAATGTAATGATATAATAAAAATTAAAAGAAGACAATGTGAAGACCCCTGCTATTGTAAAGAAGAAGAAAAATGGAAAGTCATGAATTCATGAATAATCTCAAAGTAGATTTGAGTAGTGGTATCTGTGGGTTTGTTATTCTATTCGAGGAGATGATGTGGGTGGGGAAGGGGTTGGGGTTAGGGTGGGTAGAGGTGGGTGCGGGAAGAGTGGAGAAAACGCAGGGGGCGGGGGGGGGGGGGTTTGTTTATTTTATGTTTAAAATCTTTTGGGCAAAAATTCCACGTGTCATTCACTCATTGGTCACTTTTTTTTTGTACTAAAAATCATTATTTGAGAATTATTATATATATATGCCACATGTCTTTATTTAATTCGTCATTTTGACACGTCAACGACAAGTGTATTATAAACACTTTATATATTTGACTGATAATTAAAAAAGTGTCAAAATGTCACAATGGACCATGACAATAGGTGTCTAAAATGAATAAAGCTTAGTTAAGATGTCTAAGTGAAAGTTGGTACCAACTTTAAGAGGCTACCGATGGGTTCAACCAATAAATAAACATGGGAGAACATGAAGGCTGCTAATGACGAGAGAGGGAATCGATCAGATGCGTTAATGTGGGGAATTATAAATGTTGTACTTGGAGATGTATATTATCGTCGAAAATAGTCTACATTCATAACTATATAATTAATTTTTATGTCTCAATGTATATAATATTATATTTAATAATAATTTATTATAAAACTTAATTTTTAATATTTTATACAATGAAAAATCATCATTATTCATCGCATAAATTAAAACAAAAGTACTAGTAATAAACTTCGATGTATCATCAACTTGGCCGCTATTTTAATTGATTCCTCCCCTTTTTCCTTTGTTTGCATTTCTTATTTGTTTTTCCAATACCAGTTGCCAGCAAGAAAACCCATGTGTACGTATTGGTTTATTACAACTACTGGCTACAATATTAGAGCCCGTTTGAATTGACTTTAAAAAAGTAGTTTTTAAGTTAAAAATAAAAAATTAAACTGAAATAATTTTAAATCAAAAAATAAAAAGTAGGAGGGACCTATTTTTAGTTTCTGACTTATTTTAAGTCATTTTTAACTTATTATAAGTCATTTTTTTACCTTGTCAAACACTTTTTAACTTATTTTAAGTCATTTTTGACTTATTTTAAGTTATTTTTTATACTTGTCAAACACTTTCAGAAGTCAAAAACTAACTTAAAAATAGATTTGACCAATTTTTAAGTCAATCCAAACACCCTCTTATTCTAGTCAACTCAAATACCTCTAAATAAAAAAATTTAAAAATCTTACATTGTTTGTTTTAAAAAATGTAAATAAAATGGGTTATTCAAGCTTTAAATTTTTAAAATTGTAAAGGTCTCTATTAAGGACAGTAAAATTGATCATTTAGTCCACCAGTCTATTGAATAGTTATTTTAATATACTTATTCAAATTAATATTATTAAATTAAGTGAATTTTATTATATTTTTATCTTTTTATTCTTAATGTCAATAAAATAAAATAATAATAATTAAATTTAGAACTGAAATTATTTTTAAAATTAGTTTTATTTTTGGTAACTTGGGTGGTCAAATGTGTTGTTTGACTTTGAAGGATAGTAATAAAGTTGCAAATGTCGGAAGGAAACTATCTGGTAATTATCGTTAAAACATACTAGCTTTACGTCTGTCATACAAAATAAACAAGTATTAAAAAGAAAAATAATGTACTCCATTTGTTGTCGTTTCAATTTATGTAACACTTTTTAATTTTGAAATTCAAATGAGTTTTTTGTTTATCGTAAGCTTTTTATCTATCTATAAATATTTTTAATTGTCAATTATTATGACATTTAGTACATTTATGCAGAAGCGGAGCCAAGGTCAGGAGTTTGGGATTCTAAAATAATTTTATTTAGGGGTTCACAAGTTAATATACATATATTTATTTAATTTTCTAATATAAATATATGATCTACGAAAAAGCTAGTGGATTCGTCTGAACCCCACCTAGCTCCGCCTCTGCATTTATATAGTTATCAAATATAAAAATTATTCCAAAAAACTAATATCAAAATTCACAATTAAAATTAAGTTTTGAATTTTAAAATTCAAACTATCACATATAAATTAAAACAGAAGAAATAAGTAGCAATATATAACACTCTTCTCTAAGTTATTAAAGAAAAATAAAGTGGAACCAAATGATGCTGTTTAGTATCATGATATATAGATATTATATCCACGCTGGTTCTTGTGCTTGATGCATCTTTTTTAACTAGTACTATACCATATCTTACGTCGAATATTGCTGTCTTAAAGCTGTCCATTTTAATATATAATAATTGATTAATGTTATATTCACTTGTTATCTTATAAGTATATACTATTCTTTTATCATAATAGATCGTAACAATTTTTAAACACTTCTCCTTGGTTTTGCACATGCCAATGATGCTAGCTTCTTTTAATTTCTCAACAACATATATATATTTTAAAAATAATCGACAAGTAGTTGATTTATTAATTCTCACATTTTTTTTTAATTCGGAATAAGATGTAATCCTTCTAGTTCTTTCTGAATTGAGTCCAACTATAAGTTTTGGAAAAGGAACGTATTTAGAAATACGAAGTCAAGGTACTACATTGTTATAAACAACTAATTAAGTTTTATGTTTATCACATTGTGTGAGAGATAATGAAAGGGACCACAAATTAAAACACTTGATTAATTAATCCTACAACTCTACAAAAAGATAGATAATTTTATTGCATTAATTTTAGGGGGTGCAAAAAAGTGGTTGTATTTATGCAAATATTAATTACTTTTTAAAAAAAAAAAAATGATCAAGAGAACGATTATTGGATTTATCAATTCAATTGCAATAACATAGAATTGGCCGACAAAACAAATCAAAATCAGAGGAATTGAAGAAAATTAAATCTTTGGCTCATGAGGCCAAATTTGTCAAAAGCAACCCCACTAATTTCCACCAAGTCCCAATTCCATGGACAAATAAAGACCTCCAAATAGTTTATGCGTTGACCTAAGTTTTTTTCAATGTAAAAAAAAAAAAACTTAGAGATTCATGATTTATTAATGTTTCTGATATCTTGTTTACAGATTATGATTTGGATATTTGGTAGAATCGTTTAAGAGTTAAGAAAGTTTTGATAGTTTTTGCAAATTATGAAGTTTTCATGTTTTATTAAAAAAAATATATATCTTAAAAAATTCAAATTGCATATCGAAATAAAAATTTAAAATCATGTGTAAATAGTTATGGCAGTTAGGTTAACCCAATAGTTTCAACGTGCAATATAGATATATAAGTAAAAATTCATCAAAGTTATAATATGTATTAGGTTTGAATACATCGTTTCAAATATGAATTCAACAATAAAAATCTTAAAAGGTAAAATTCAACAAACAAGAAGTGTAATTAATTTGCATTTGACAAAGGTGAGTTTGAAGTCGCATTTTGGTTTGACCATAGGTCTTTCCCTCTTTTCTTCCTCATTCATTTTATTCATTCATGTGTTCACCAATCACCATCCAAAATTCTATTCACATTTTAGTAATATATTTAAGATTACAAGATAAAATAGCATTCTAATTTAGGACACTATACATATTTTTAAATTAAGATTATATGATCCAAAAAATTTCTATAAAATTTAAAATTATATGTCAAATTAAAATTAGATAAATAAATTTAAAAGGAAAAGTATTAAAAACAGAGACATATGTTCAAGTCTAAATTCCGAAGTCAACCAAATGACAAAAATTTCTTCCACTAATAAAGATAGAAGTCTATGCCTGTGACATAAAAGCAGTGAACAAAATTGCAATATTAATTGAATATAAGGAAAATGATCCGATATACTCTCAATTTTATTATTTAGAGTTAATATAACTTTTATTATAAAAATGACTTACACATATCACTATCAATATAAAATTAGTTGAGGGATATATAAAACCCTTTTTTCTTTGCCCTCAACCCCACCCCAACCAAAAAATAAAAAAACTAGAGTGAGTAAATAAATTATAACATATTTATATTTTAACATAACGAACAAAAAACATTACTGTAATGCATGTTGAGATGTAAGAACATTGAGATTTGATCTCGTAAGGATAACATTTGTCAAAAGCAACCCCACTAATTTCCACCAAGTCCCAAATCCAAGGACAAAAAAAGACCTCTAAATAGTTGAGTCCAAAGTCAAAACGATAACTTTTTTCCTCAAAAAGATATAAAAGGTATATCAAAAAAAAATTAAACCAAAAGGGCAAAATCGCTCCTGAGGAAGCGATGTCTTTCGAACAAAGATTAAAATCGCTGCTGAAGTAGCGGTTGTAAACTCCATGAAAGGAGAGTAATTACAGCAGCATTTCAGAGAGAAATTAAGAGAAGATAAGAAAGCATGTATTGAATGAATTAATTTGTTACATTGAATGTAGACATAATGCTCTATATATAAGCAACAGTCTTAACTAACTCTTCTGTACCTAACTATATGACAGCTCACTGTTTCTAACAAACTCAGCCTATTAGCTAACTAATTAACCATACAGCTTGTTAATCATTCTAACACTCTTCCTCAAGCTTATGGTTGAAAAATATTCTTCATTCCAAGTTGACTTAACAACTGCTTATGTTGTGCCTTTCCCAGACTCTTTGTGAGTAGATCAGCCAGCTGATGTTTAGTATTTATATGCTCAGTCTTCAACATTCCTTGATAAATCCCTTCCCTCACAAAGTGACAATCAATGTCTATGTGTTTTGTTCTTTCATGGAAGATAGGATTAGCAACAATCTGTATGGCTGCCTTACTGTCACACACCATATTCACAGGTAGATTCACATTGATGCCTAGTTCCTTGTACAGACCTATCAACCAAGTTACCTCAGCTGCACATGCAGCCATGCTTCTGAATTCAGCTTCAGCTGAACTTCTGGACGCTGTTTCTTGTTTCTTGGACTTCCAGGAGATTAATCCTCCTCCAAACTTTACTAGATACCCAGTGACTAACTTTCTAGTTTCCAAACATGATCCCCAATCAAAATCACAATAAGCAGTGAGTTGAGTAGTTTGTTCTGCTGGCATCAGCAATCCCAAACCAGGAGCTTCTTTGATGTACCTCACAACCCTTAGTGCTGTTTCCATATGTGACTGTTTTGGGCAATGCATAAATTGACTCAGTACTTGTGCAGTAAAAGTAAGATCAGGCCTAGTCATAGTAAGGTATAGCAACCTGCCTACTAGTCTTTGGTACTTTGTAGGATTTGTAAGAAGGGTATCATTTTCAGGTTGTGCATGCTTGATATGTTCATCATACTGAATAGAAGTAAGCTTTTGATTCATCTCTAATGGAATACAGGCAAGTTTGGCTCCCCCTAGTCCTGATTCAGACACCAACTCTAGTGCATATTTCCTTTGTGTCATAAGTATACCTTGACTTGATCTTGAGAATTCAATTCCCAGAAAGAACTTAAGCTCACCTAGATCTTTCATTTTAAACCTTTTCTGAATATCTTGTCTAGTACTGCACAACTGTTGGTGATTACTTCCAGTAATTAATAGATCATCCACATATACTAACACAACCACAGTATCATTATTAATTTGTTTTGTGAATAAGGAATAATCATAATTGCTTTGACTGAATCCCATCTGCACTAATGCCTCAGTTAGCTTAATATTCCATTGTCTTGGTGCCTGTTTCAGACCATATAATGACTTATGTAGTTTGCAGACCTTATGACACTCCCCCTATCTAGCAAACCCACTAGGTATCTCCATATACACTTCCTCCTGCAAATCACCATTGAGGAAGGCATTGTGTACATCCATTTGATAGATGTACCAGCCCCTAGATGCAGCAAGCGCAACTACTGATCGAACTGTCACCATCTTTGCAACTGGACTGAAAGTCTCACCATAATCTAGGCCTTCCTTCTGACTAAAACCTTTAGCTACAAGCCTGGCCTTAAGTCGTTCAACTTCTCCTGATGCTAGGAATTTAATTTTGTAAACCCATTTACACCCAATAGGTTTCTTGCCAGATGGTAAGTCCACAATACTCTATGTATTATTACTCTGTAGTGCAGCCATCTCTAATTCCATGGCCTTTAACCAAGCAGGATTAGCAGCAGCTTCTTGAAATGTGGTAGGCTCAGATATAACTGAATATGCCTGGAGAATCTGCCTATAACTGGGAGACAGACTAGAATAGGAAATATGATATGTAAGAGGATATGTACAAGCACGACTTTTAGGTGGAGTCACAAAATCCTGCAACCAAAGAGGTGGTCTGCTTGACCTGGTAGATATTCTAACTGGCACAACTTCATGAGATGAACCTGAAGGTATGGATGCAGTAGTATCAGAAGATGCAGGGACAGAGCTATCATGCACAATGACCTCAGGTGCTGGAGAGGGAAGCTCAGATAAGCATGAAGCAGAGTTAGAACATGAGGAACTGAGCTCAACCACAGAAAATATAGGATTAGAGGAGGCATGCATATCTCTGAATGGGAACATATGTTCTTGAAATACCACATGTCGGTTAACAAAGAAGATGTGATCATGAATGTCATAGAGAATGTAGCCCTTTTGAGTGGAAGATTACCCCATAAACACTGCAGGAACAGCCCTGGATGAAAATTTGTCACTGATCTTGTGACTGGCAGCATAACACAAACATCCAAACACTCTGAGGTGTGACAAGGAAGGAGGATGCAAATATAACTTTTCATATGGAGTTTTGTAAGCAAGTACTTTAGAGGGAAGCCTATTCCGAATGTAGACAACAGTTGACACACATTCACCCCAATATTTCAGAGGAACTGAAGCCTGAAACCGTAAGGCCCTGGCCATGTTCAAAATGGTTCTATGTTTCCTCTCAGCAATACCATTTTGCTGAGGGGTATATACACATGAACTCTGATGTGTAATGCCCATATCACTTAGTAAAGATTGTACCTCAGTGTTAAAGAACTCACCACCATTATCAGTTCTGAAAGTTTTCACACTGGTAGAAAACAAATTATGCACATTCTTGAGAAAGTGTTTAAGTACAACCACAGTTTCAGCTTTAGATGTGATAAAAAAAATCCATGTATACCTACAATAATCATCCACAATTGTAACAAAAAACCTTTTCTTATTATGAGTAGGCACTCTATAAGGTCCCCAAAGATCACAATGCAATAGTTCACATACACGTTTGGACAGATGAATACTATGAGTAAGCTTTGTATGTTTAGCTAGAGGGTATACAGTGCAATGAAAAATATCCTTACTTCGTAATGAACTAATAACATCATGCTTCTTGATAACATCGACAGGAGCATGACCTAACCTTTTGTGCCATACATCTATAGACTCAGAGTTTGTAACTGAGTTAACAGAACTAACAGAAGACTTGACAGTAGACTCAACAAAATGAACATGACTGCTACTCCTATTGACTAGCTGTTTTGGAGCTTGACTTGGTCCTTCATGTAGGATATAGAGTCCATGCTCTTCTTTACCAATCCCCTTTACCTGACCAGTGTAAAGGTCCTGAAACACGCAAAAGTCAGGGAAGAAACCAACCATACATTGCAACTCTTTAGTGATCTTGGACACAGACAATAGATTAAAGTTGAAGTCCGGCAAGAATAAGACATTAGAAACATGGTGGTTGTCAAGAACACAAGTGTTTCCAACATGTGACATAACTGCAACTTTACCATTGGGCAAGTGAACCTTATTTGCAGCATGAGCAGGAGATACCTTAGCATTGTCTAAGCTGTCCAGGGTGGATGTAATATGATGTGTTGCTCCAGTGTCTATGATCCATTTTCTACCTTTATAAGTACAAGAGAAAGCTTTAAGAGAACTACCTGCATCAGCTGCAGAAGCTACATTAGCAGAAGGTTCCACTGCATTGTCACCACCAGGTTTAGACAACAGTTGCAATATCTGATGGTATTGATCCTGAGTGAAGAAAGCACCAGGATGTGAACCTGCAGTTGTGCCTCCAGTGTTCTGATTATTAGTACCTCTAATTTCTTGCCCAAGGTCAACTTGAATAGCATACATAGGCTTTCTCTTTGACTGGAAATCAGCTAGATATCCAATAATTTTGTAGCACTGATTCTTTGAGTGGCCTTTACACCTACAGTGTTCACAGACAAGAAAATTCTTCCTAGCCTTGTATCCAGCTCCAGAAGTACTATTGTTGTTAGCATTATATCCCCCTCCTCCTCCAGAGCCAGTAGTAGTCCCTCCATTATGACCATTACTAGAAGAGGAACCAACATAGGCACTAGATCCTTTTGATGTACTAGCACCAGTACTGTAAGTGCTAGTTTTTCTAGAGTGTGCCCTCTATTACCCCTGAACTGGCAGAATTCACCAAGTTCCTTTGACTTTCTTGATCAATTAGAAGAGCATAGGCTTTGTTGAGTGTAGGAATAGGACTCATCATGAGAATCTGACTCCTAGGAGGAGAATAAGACTCATCTAACCCCATGAGAAACTGTAACAATCTCTGATAATCACAATGCTCACCAAATTTCTTTGATTCAGGACATGGACAGCTGGGACAAGGCATGAGAGCATCATACTCATCCCAGAGATCCCTTAGTCGTGAGTGATAATCAGCGATAGACAGTGTACCCTGAACTAGAGTATGGATCTCTCTATGCAGTTGAAAAATTCTAGAACCATTCATTGTATCAAATCTTTCTCTTAGATCTAACCAAACCTTTCGTGCATCAGAAGCATATACAACAGAGCTAAGGAGCCCAGGTCGAACAACATTCATTATCCAACTCAATACTACATCATTACATTTTCCCCACTGATCATGTAATACAGGCTCAAACATAGACTTAGGAAATCTACCATCAACAAATCCTAGTTTGCTACGACCTACTAAGCCAATTCTAAAGGATCGACTCCATAGAGCATAATTCTCTGATCCAGTCAATTGTAAAGAGATGAGAGAACTACCTGGAGTTTCAGTATGTTGAAGAAACAAAGGATGATTATGATCAATCACTGGAAACAGAGTATGACTCGAAGTACCATTACCAGTACTGTCAGTGTTTGCCGATGGAATTCCATCTACTGCCATTGCTACTTCCTTGAATTGGAGATGTCTCCTTTCGATTCACCTTTAGCAGCTGATGAATCTGAACACCTCACAGAGCAAGAAATACCCCTAAGATCGAGGGCTCTGATACCATGTAAACTCCATGAAAGGAGAGTAATTACAGCAGCATTTCAGAGAGAAATTAAGAGAAGAGAAGAAAGCATGTATTGAATGAATTAATCTGTTACATTGAATGTAGACATAATGCTCTATATATAAGCAACAGTCTTAACTAACTCTTCTGTACCTAACTATATGACAGCTCACTGTTTCTAACAAACTCAGCCTATTAGCTAACTAATTAACCATACAGCTTGTTAATCATTCTAACAGCGGTTTGGTAAAAAAATAATAATTGAAATCGCTGCATGGGCAGCGTTTTTTCTCAATTTTAAAAAAAAAAAAAACTGAAATCGCGCTTGGGCAGCGATTTTCCTCAATTTGTTTTCTTTTTAATTGTGCCTATAGTATTGTTGGCAAAGTTTGCAGTTCTCATGGATCAACTAGGTGGCAAAATACAATGAGATTCATTACAAAGGAGGGGAAAATCATGTAAAATTTATTTGAACTTTTCTTTTATAAATCAATAAGCAACAATTAATTTTTTTTTTTTTGAGGGAAATCGCTGGCAGCGATTATAGTTTTTCAAAAACGAAATAAAAAGTTTGAGGAGATTTCAATTTTTCAAAAAAAAAAAAAAAAAAGTTTTAGGAAACACGCTACATGGGCAGCGATTTCAGTCTTTTTTTAAAAAATGCTTTTTTCAGCAGCGATTTTAATCGACGCGTAAACAATGTTAATTTTGTTCGAAAGACATCGCTCTTTCAACAACGATTTTACCCTTTTGGTTTAATTTTTTTTTGATATACTGTTTATGTTTGTTTGAGGGAAAAAGTTACCGTTTTGGCTTCGGACTCCCAAATAGTTTATGCGTTCACCTAGGTTTTTTTTAGAAGGTAAAAAAGAAAAGCATATGAATAAAAATGCAATATTGAATATAGGAAAAAGGGTTTGGTATATGTTTTAACTTAATTATAATTTAGAGCAGATATATTTCTGATTAAAAAAAAAATGACTCACATGTATCTTTATTTTTACAAAATTAATCGAAAGGCTTGATCTTTCAGGATCCCCTTCAATCTCCACCCCAACCAAAAACTAAAAACTTGAGTGAGTGGGAGTGTGAAAGAAAAAATCAACATTGTAAAAGTAAACGAAATTATAACATATGTGTATATATGTATATTTTAACAAACGAACAAGAGAATCTAACTGCAATGCATATTAAGATGTAAGAACGTAACATTGAGATTTGATCTCGTGAGGATAACATTATAAATAGTCATGTCTTCTTAATTATTGTGTTTTAACTTTAAATAATGATTATATAAAACTTATATACAGATGAGAAATAATCATGTCATGGCATGGCAAGGATTCAAGTTACGCCTTATCACATGATGATAAATATAAATATTGAGAGACTTCATCATTGAACAAGCGTGGTGGAAAACTTGTAAAAGTAGATAAAATTACTTATAAAAAAAAAGTAGAACTCTACTACATAATTTAATTCTATATGATTAAGACATGTCAATTCACTTCTACATTAAAAAAAAAAACAAAAACAAAAACAAAATGAGAGGTCATTTTCATGTAGAACAAGATAATGAACTACCATGTGCTGTATTCATCAATTTAGGTATTAATTTGCAGGCATTTGCTAATTGGCTGGTTAGTTTGCTTACACGGACAAAAACCATTTGCCCAGCACAATTCGATTTGTTAGTCAAAGTCCCAATTCACACCATTTTCAACTTTGTTGGTAGGGGCACAATTGACTTTTTATTATCTTCTTTGGTCATTTTCTAATGTTTGGGTACCCCCACTACTTTTTTATTCGGGGAGTATTTTTCGTACCTATGCTTTTTTAAAGAGCGTGTAAAAGGAAAATGAGTATAACGAGACGGAGGAAAATGTAGTAACTGAAACTAGGTACAAATACACATATCTAGAAGGAGCACTTTCTTTACAATTACATAACTAATTAATTAATCAGGATTACATTTATTGAGTTAGGACCAAAAGGTTTATAGTATAGGGCCACTATATAGTAATCCCAAAAGTTGTACTGAAGCAATTGACTTATAAAGTTCGAATTGAAGGCATCACATTGATCGTATCAAATCCAAATGATAAAACTGTGGTCCAAACCAAATGGTAAAATGCCTGTTTCGAAGTTGTTTTGCATGCTTAATTACAAGGTAAGTTATACACTATCGACCGTTTCAATTATGACACTAATATATGAATTTTACTAACTTTATATGATTAAGAATAGAGTTAAAGGGATTGATATGAATTTATTTCTTAATAAAAATCTTATTTCTGTCCCTAATTATATGTTTAGATCAAAATTTTGTTGTCAATTCTAGCCTTTGATTTGAAGTCTTATTTGTAATATGAAGGCATTAATTAAAGTTACCTTGAGTGTGTTACACGATATGTTTGACAATATCATTAGTCCCTACTCCCTTGCTATAGGGATGATTAGAGCCGTCAAAATGGGCTTAGCCAATGTGGTCGTTCCAATCCAATCCGTTATTGGGATAGGGTTAGAATAAGATTTTTCAAGCTCTTTTAAAATTAGGGCTTATAAGCCCGATCCATATAAGCCCTTGGCCCTTGAGGCTTGATTAGGGCCGGGACGGGGTTGACTCATGGGTCAAAACTTTTTATTAGGGTAACTTACAATAATCTAACTAGTATATAATCTAATTACTTATATACACGCTATGTTATAATATTATGAATCTTACCAGATTTTGGTACCAGATACATATATCTCGAAATATATGGATTCAAAATTAGGTTAATATGTTCTAGATACACTATATCAAAGTAGATTTGCATGTATCTAGGATGCATAGACAAAATCTCGCATCCTCGCCTCCCTCTAATCTTGCTTATCACTTACTTATCTCGTTCGCGTATCTGGTATGTGAGATATATGCTAATTACACTAGGCTTTTTGCTAGTGTTATTAAAACAACACCATTGTTTGTCATATTTGATTTGAAAATCTTCTCATTTTCTTGATGTTATAGAATTATAAGTTTGAAAAGAAAAAAAAAAGAAAAGGGCTAGCCCGCCCCAACCCTCGGTCCTTCAAGGGTTGGGTTGAGTTGAGCATATTCAAGCCCTTCCGAATGAAGGGCCAGTCTGCCCCAGCCTTTCAAATTCCTTGACCCACGAGGCTTGGATCGGGTGGAGCTGAGCCGTCCCTTTTTGACAGCTCTAGGGATGATAGACATTGTGTTGAATAATGTCGAAGTTTTAAATTGACCACCATATGTCAGACTAGCCAATATTGATATTTAATATCATCTCAAAATAAATAAGCTAAGTAACTCATTTCGTGCCACTTGACATTATGATATTTGATTTTATTTTTATTTTTTATTCGGTGTTCGATGTTCACATTAAAATCCGATTAAATTTGAATTTACATCAGAAAATTTCACATTGAAAGTAAAATGCTTCCTAACAAAGGCGAGTCTGTAATCAGAGGGGAGTCAAATCTGAGACATCTGCTTAAAAATAAATAAATATTTTACCCTTGATGTATTAGTTAGTGTTGAAGAAAATAGTATTAATGTAATTAATTACTAAATAGTTAGTTTGACAAATATTAAATTTGGTAGCTTAGTGATTTATATATTAAAATTAAAATTATTTGTATTAATTATAATTACATAATTCGTGTTTAACGATTATACTTTTCATTTATTGACTCATAGCATGATGAGTTCGTGTTAATTTTCTACTCAAATCAATCGCAACAAGTTGCACACACTTTCCGTAAAGTCACGGGTGAGAATAGTAATTCCCCTCTCAAACAGCCGCTTAAAATCCCCCATCTTCTTCATTTTTTCACTCCTCACTAATGGCCTGACTCCACTACATCATCTAAAAACAGTAGAAAATCCTCTTAAACCCCCCAAAAAAAAATGGAGAACTACTCTTACACCTCTTACCCTGAATCCGGCGATTCATCTCCCCGTTCCCGTGAAATCGATTTTGAAAACACTGCCGCATGGGAAGATCCGAATCAAATCCCTAATTACAAGGTCAAATTCATGTGTAGTTATGGTGGTAAGATTCACCCTAGACCTCATGATAACCAGCTTGCTTACATCGGTGGTGAAACTAAAATACTCTCTGTTGAGCGGAATACTAAGTTTCCTGTTCTCATTTCTAAGCTTGCTGCAATTTGTGATACTGATACTGTTTCCTTTAAGTATCAGCTTCCAGGTGAGGACCTTGATGCTTTGATTTCTGTTACTAATGATGATGATCTAGAACATATGATGCATGAGTATGATCGTCTTTATAGAGCTTCACCTAAACCAGCTAGGCTTAGGTTGTTTTTGTTTCCGGCGAATCCGCCGGCGACTGTTGGGAGTGGGGTGTCGCAGAGCCCGAGTTTTGGTTCGGAGGATTCGAAATCGGAGAAGGATAGGTTTGTGGATGCGTTGAATTCTGGTCCGATTCACGCGTCTCCGACTGCGGGGGCTGTTCCACAGCAGGTTGGAAACGCGGATTTTCTGTTTGGTTCAGAGAAGGGGATGGTACCGCCACATGTGAAATTGAGAGATCCGAATGCTGAGCAAGTTGTTAAGGAACCGGAGATGCCGGTTCATGGAGTGGATGATCGGATGATGGGGACTGATCCGATCCAGAAGCACATTCAGGATCTGCAGAGATTGCATCTAGAAGAGCAACAAAATATGTATCGTCGGAAAAGCGACGATAATCTGGCAGCGGCTTTCCCCGGAGGTGACTATTATGTTCAGAGGGGACCGGAGAAAATAGCTTCTCCTACCGTGCCGGGTACAGTACCTGCACAGGTTGGCTATTGGCAGGAAAAACAAGTCCCCGGAGGAGTACTGCCGGCGAGCAGTCTTGGTATGGAACAACCAGTTTACATGATTCATCAAGCACCCGCCGGAGCATATCACCCACACCAGCACCAGCACCAACACCAACACCAACACCAGCACCCTCAATTTGTCAGGCCAATGGCCGGACCACCGGGACAAGGGTACTACGCCGTTCAGAGGATGCCACAGGAGCCGTACAGGGATCAACCAGTTTACAATGTCATGCCTAGTTTACCACAAGCAGTGCCGACAGTTGCAGCGGCACCACCAACTTTACAATCTCAGGGACCTCCAAAGGTGGCTGGTTATTCGGAAGGATATGGCATGGTAAGACCCGCAACTAACATGGGAGTTGGTGTAGCAGATGCAGGTGGATACACACAAATGGCGTACGATGGTGGAGTAGGAAGGCAGATGTACTATCCTCCCCAAGGTGGTGTCATGGCGCCACCACAACAACAACCGCAGTACCACGCAATGCCGCCGCAAGCGGTGGTTAGCTCCGATATGAGAACTCAAGAAGCTGCTAAAGTAGTACCTGTCAAACCTACATAAACATCAGTGTGATTCTTGAAGCTGTTTAATGAAAGGTATATGAACTTTCATATAAAAATAATAAAATAAAAGTAGTAGGGCATGAGTTTATAGTATAATTCTGTTTATGATGTTGAGAAGATTATGTGCCATGTTCATGTGTACATTTTGAGTGGAGATTGAGTTTCATTATTCTATGCTTCTTCAAGATTATATGTTCCTTTATATATCATGCAATGCATTTTGTGATTTTTCACTTGAAGAAAAAGGATAGGATGAGTTTAATATAATAGTTTGCCACAACGATAGTACTACTAAATACTGTATTTATATCAAATTAAGTATTTTAACCTCAGTTGATAAGTATAATTATTATGTGCTGCCATTACGCTTTACCCGTGAATAAAAGAAAACGACGAAGCAAACACTTTTAGGTCACTGAAGTAATAAATCAATGTTGAACTCGATCTAATATTGACTAGAAAAGTTTTGGGTTTTGTGGATGATGATTAAATGTTTTGTCTGAATGGGCACCTAAATTCCCACCTATCAACTCAGATGATTTGTCATGGCATGTGTGACACTAGTAATTCACTAACTACATGTACATACACAT
>JAJOOF010005855.1:0-26021 GCA_029582545.1 Solanum lignicaule
AACTCCACTTGAGCACCTAGTTCCTTCAGCAAACTCTGCAACCACACTAACTCTACTACTGTTGTTGCCATACTTCTATACTCAGCTTCTGCTGAGCTTCTTGACACTGTACTTTGTTTCTTGGATTTCCATGAAATCAGTGAGTCTCCATACTTAATTCCAAAACCTGTCACAGATTTTCTTGATATCAAACATGATGCCCAATTTGCATCACAATAGGCCTTCACCTTTCCTGATTTCTTGCTACTCATAAGTAGTCCCAATGCAGGTTGTTGCTTTACATATCTCACCACATGTAGGGCTGCCTCATAGTGTGATTTCTTAGGTGCATGCATGAACTGGCTCAGATGTTGTACTGCATAGGAAATATCTGGCCTTGTCATTGCCAAATACAATAACCTTCCTATGAGTCTTTGATATACTCTTCTGTCCTCCAATTCTGCATCATCATCTGTAGACTAAAAAACTTTATCATACTCCAAGCTTGTCAACTTTTGATTATGTTCTAGTGGTGTTGCATTAGGCCTTCCTCCCCCTAAACCACATTCTGAGATTAGCTCCAGTGCATATCTTCTTTGATTCATCAAGATCCCTCTACTTGATCTGGCAAATTCTATACCAAGGAAGTACCTCAATTCCCCTAGGTCTTTCATTTTGAAATTGTGGTTCAGAATTTGTTTAGCATCCTGAATTAGCTTCTTGTCACTACCAGTAATTAACAAGTCATCAACATAAACAAGTATGATAACAATTCCTCATTCACTCTCTTTTGTAAACAAAGAATAATCCAACCTGTTTTGTGTAAAACCAGACTGAACCAGAGCTGTTGTAAGCTTCAAATTCCACTGTCTGCTGGCTTGTTTTAAGCCATACAGGGATTTGAGTAGCCTACATACCCTGTGCTCCCCCGGCTGCCAAAACCTGGTGGCAAAGTCATATAAACCTCCTTTATAAGATCACCCTGTAGGAAGGCATTATAAACAACCATCTGGAATAAAGGCCAGTTGGACTGAGCAGCAATAGAAACAACAGTCCTTACAGTGACCATTTTAACCACTGGAGAAAATGTGTCATGGTAATCAATCCCTTCTTGCTGAGTAAACCCCTTGGCAACCAATCTAGTTTCATACCTCTCTATAGATCCATCAGCCTTGTATTTTATCTTGTACACCCATTTACATCCAATAGGAGTTTTACCTGCAAGTAGGTCTACAACTTCTCAAGTGTGATTATCAATGAGTGCAGCAATCTCTTGGTCCATAGCATAAACCCAATGCTTATCTTAAGCAGCTTGATTATAAGAAGATGGCTCAGTAATAGAAGCAGAAAAGGCTGTGAGGTAGGCTTTGTGGGATGGGGAGACTGCAGAATAAGAAAGACAGTTGGAAATTGAATGAGAGGTAGATGATTTGGTAATGTAATCAGTGTGCCAAATGGGAGGCTTAGTAACTCTGGTGGATTTCCTGGCAGGATGTGGTGATGAAACAAGGACAGGATCAGTGGTAATGATAGGAGAATATGACACTGAAGGAACAGATGGAAGTGAAGAAAAAGAAGGTATGTTCAAGGTGTGATCAGGGGATGACAAGGGCACATCCATAGAATGGGGAATGCTGAGGTAGGAGGAAAAGTATGTGAGGTGGACATGGAGTCTGGAGCCAAAAAAGTGGACTTGGGATGCTGAAAAGGGAAGAGATATTCTCTGAAGGAAACATCTCTGCTGGTGAAGAAGGTGTCTGAGAAGATATTGTAAAGTTTGTACCCTTTCTGGGTGGGTGAATAGCCCATGAACACAGAGGGTATGACTTTGGAAGACAGCTTATCTGTGAACATAGGTTTAGTTGCATAACATAGACATCCAAACACTTTGATATGGTCTAGCTTAGGAGGGTGTCCATGAAACACCTCATAAGGTGATTTGTTAGATAGAACTGTGGAGGGCAGTCTGTTTATGAGAAAAACTGCAGCAGTGACACATTCTCCCCAAAATTTGAGGGGTACATGAGCCTGAAATCTAAGGGCTCTTGCCATTTCAAGAAGGTGCCTGTGTTTTCTCTCAGCAATGCCATTTTGCTGAGGTGTATGCACACAAGTACTTTGATGTATAATACCAAGGGAAGTAAAAAGAGTATGACATTGAGAATTAAAGAATTCCAACCCATTATCAGTCCTGACAATTTTTACAGATGCTGAAAACTGATTCTTAATGAGATTAAGGAATGAGGTAATGTGTATTATTACATCACTTTTCAATCTTAACAAGTAAATCCGGGTCATTCTGGAATGATCATCTACAATAGTAAGGAAATATTTGTAACCATTGTAAGTACATTGTTTATAGGGACCCCAAACATCCATGTGAATGAGATCAAAGAGATGAACAAACTTCTTAGTACTAGTGGGAAAAGGAAATCTAGTTTGTCTAGAAAGAGGACAAACATGACAAAATATAGATGCTGCAGGCAAATTGGTGGAAGTGAGTAGGGGAATCTTCTGAAGAACAGCTATTGGTGCATGCCCAAATTTGAGATGCCAGACGGATGGATCAGCTTTATCAGCATGAATAGATGATGAACAAGAGTAGTGTTCAACTAGAGCACTAGCAGGTGGATGTTGTTGAGCAGAGGGAAGCAGGTATAAGCCCTCTTTTTCCCTACCAATCCCCATCACCTTGCCAGTTGACAGGTCCTGAAAGGTACAAAAAGAAGGATAAAAAGAAACACAACAATGAAGTTCCTTGATAAGCTTGGAGATGGACAAGAGGTTATATTCAAACTTAGGGACATGTAACACATTGTTCAATACACAATTATCAAAAAGTGTTATTGTGCCAATGTGTTTAACATCTGTTGTTTGGCCATTTGGAAGGTGGACTTGGTTGTTAGAAGGTGGTGCAGATGAGGAATTTAGCAAGGATTTTATATTATAGACCATGTGATTGGTAGCACCAGTATCAACCACCCAAGGAGCTGTGTCTAAACCTGCAGAAAAACACCTTGATGTAAAACATGAAGTAGTGTTTTGGGATATACCTGCCATATTAGCTATACTTCCTTGTGGTGAAGAGTCATTTTCCAGCATCCGCATGAGATGATTATACTGATCATGAGTAAAGGATGGCACTAACATAGATGAGGATGAATCATTTCCATGCTCCAATCCAGCTAGCTGTCCTATGTTTTGATTCTGCTGTTGTCTGTTTCCATACTCAGAATTATCAGCACATTGTGCATTGTGTGCCTGCTGCCTCCTATTTCCACCAAACCTTTGTTGCCTATCACCTTGAAATCTCTGTCTTTCATCCCCAAACTGAGGTTTCCTGTCATTCCTATCAACATTTCTATCCTCAGGATTCCTTTTACCATACTTGTGATCAGCCGGATATCCTACCAACTTATAGCAATACTTGGTGTTATGATTTCTCATATGACAATGCTCACAGTATAGATCATTAGCCTTCTTAAATTTGTTGTGCTGGACAGATGCTAGTGCAGTAGGCTCATTAATATCTAATTGTTGCAATGGTATCACTGAAGCAGAAATCATGTTTGACTGGACTCTCTGACTCTCATCTTGCATTATCATGTTGTAGGCTTGGTTCAAGTTAGGGCTAGGAACAGTCATCAGAATATGACTTCGAGATTGAGCAAATGTCTCGTTTAGTCCCATTAAAAATTGTATAAGCTTCTGTTTCTCCATATGATCAGCATACTCCCTATATTTGTCACATTCACAAGCAGGCAATGGTACTAAAGAGACATGTTCATCCCATAGATTTCTAAGTCTAGAGTAGTATTCTGAAACAGTAAGAGTGCCCTGACTCATGGTACATATTTCACGATGCAATTGATAGATCCTAGTTAGATTTCTTTTATCAAACTGCTCCTTTAAATCTCTCCATACAGTGCAAGCATTAGACGAAAACATGAGGCCATTAGCCAATTCCTTCGAAACAGAGTTAGTAATCCATGACAGAACGAAGGCGTTGCATCTTTCCCATTCATGTTCTAAATCTCCTACATATTTTTCTTTTCTACAGGATCCATCTACAAATGCAATTTTATTCTTAGCTAACAATGCTACTCTCATCGAATTACTCCAACCTGTGTAATTCTCTATACCAGTTAACTTTTGCGAAATCAGAATGCTACCTGGTGTATCTGAAGGATGAAGATACAAGGGATTTCTGGGGTGAATATCGGTAAACGTCTGAACCTGTGTGGAACTTGATGGAGATGGCGATTGAGTTGACAAATCTGCTGCATCTACCATTTTTGAGCTCCTTCTTTGGATTCAAACTGGATTTGACTTCGTACAAACGAAATTGTCCGTAATTCCTCAATTAGTGATGAAATCCCCAAATTCCCTTTCTCGAGTATATGCAGTTGTCTTCTCCAGATCTCTTCTCACGTAAACATCTATGCAACAAGGTGTGCTAGGCTTCAATGGAACCTTGCTCTGATACCATGTTGAAAGTATTAACCTAGCTACAATGGGCACTGTTACATTGACATTAGAAGAGAAGGAAGAAAGTGACTGGAGAAATTTTGTAGAACTGCATTGCCTTTCATTGATACAAGTGTGTCTATTTATACATGTCACTAACCGACTACTTTATTTACAAAGCTAACTAACTGACTATCAGTTTAATCTAACAGACTCTGTAACTAATTAGTATTTAAGCTAATCTAATAAACAACTTAATACAACTGTCACTATTTTCCACAATTATAATTGATGGTAACAAGTTAAAAGAAGGAAAATAGATAGGCATGTCAAAGAGTCTCATGTTGGTGGATAATAGAATGGATGATGTCCTTGTATAATTTTTGGACAATTTTCCCTCGTATATTACTTTTTAGGTCGAGCTAAACTCAAGTTTCATTTCTTTATAATAATGTTTTCAAAGGTAGTTTTGGTGCTCGCCCTAGGGTGAAATAATTTCGAAACACCTTAAAACTTACACGTGGGACTTAACTTTGTGACACTTATACCCTAACCATTCGTGCATTTTAGGAATAATTAATGTCAAAAACGGAAAAACCTTTGAAACTTACATGTGCAACTCAACTCTGCGACGCTTATGCCCTAACCATTCATACATTTAAACATGTTTAACGTTCAATGTCTAGGGCTCACCTAATCATTCTTACATAAATTATTTAGTTAATATTGTGAAAACATCAATATCGTGACTATTAAGTTTTAAGGAACTTTTCTGGTTAACACAATATTTTCCATTTTCTCATCAACAAATGATATTAATTGTTACTTTCAAATAGAAAATCAAAAATAATTTTTATACACTTGCATTGTTTGATATGACACATCTTCAATTCATCAAGGGCATAATTTTAATTATAGGAGGAGAGCATAATAATTTATAATTAAGGTAAAACATAAGTAGGTAGTCGAATTGTGGGAGAGCATGGTTATGGTTTGGATCACCTTTATCTGCTCCTTCTTCTTATCATTATTATTACTATATGGAGTATCTTATTCTTCAATTTTATACCGTCATTGTTTCTTTTGCTTTATTATTTTATTATTCGTGTTGCCGATATTTTTCTTTTCTTAAGATTTTGATTATCACTTCTATAGTACTCATGTATTTTTTTAAAATTTATTTTAAAATACTTCTGTTAATTGTCAAATGTCTATTAGATAAAATTTATTTACCTCACTCAAAGAAATCGTAAAGTCGTGAGTCTAGCCTGTTTACACTCTAGTTATACAATCACAATAAATATATTGTTGTTACTTTGAATCGTTCATATATAATTTGATGTTTTCTTTTCATAGTTTATTAAAAAATATTTATTGTTCTTTTTAAATTGTTCAAAATATTTATCTTTTTAATTAATTTATAAACCTATTATTACTATTAAAATTTGAGACTCAAAAAATTATGGGCCTAAAATCTTTGCTTGACTTGCCTTATGCTGTAGCTGACGTTGCTTAAACAACTCTTATCTAAAGACTAAAATGAAGAGATAATTTATTATTTTGATTTATTTTTTATTATTAATAATTATTATTAATTTAAAATATATATATATATATATATATATATAAAATATTAAATTTATTATGTTTAAAAATAAAATAAAATTATTTTTTATTTTATTTTTTTTATATGTCAAGTCAATACTAAATAAATAAATAAGTAAAAATGGATGAATGTTGTATTAATTTTGTCACATGCACCAAATTAAATTAGAATTTTATGAGTGTATAAAAAAAGTTACTCCTAATGCATTTTCTAATTTTCCCTGCTTACAAAACTATGAACGTCTTGATGTCTTAATTATATTGACGTTATGAATAATGAAACCATGAGTAGGACATTTTAATGAATTTTTCTTAATATTTTAACGCTGACAAATCAGCTTTACAAATCCTCCTTTTAAGTTGTTGTTATTCGAGCACATCACCAATATAAAGAAAAGGAATAAATGAAGATTTTTCTCCCATTTCTTTTTTTATTATTCCAAAGCAAACACAAATAAAACAAAAAGAGAAAAATATATCTTTTTTTTACTTTTAAAATCGGCGGATTCGAGATTTTCGATTTATCGGTGTTCACTTCTTTTAATATAAAATTATTATAAATTACATAGTATAGGTGCATAGTTATTTAAATGTGATGTTTAAAACATTAATGAGAAAAATAAAGATTAATACTGCTATTACAAAAACAAACAAACAAAAAAATATCATTTTTTGAGGAAAAAAAAATTATCTTAAAGAATTTCTTAACTAAATAGCCAAAATTTCCAAGAAAAATAAAAAAAGTGATTGAATAGGACTTTTTAATTTTATCATGTCACGAGAAATTCATAAAACGTTAATGAAATTATGACTAAAAGTTAAGTATAAAAAAGGTAACAAAAAAAAGAAGGAAAAGAAGTAAAACAGGTGAGTTTATATTGGTAGAGAAAATAGAAAATGTGTAAATAATTGTTCAAAATGAGAATCGAACCCTTGACCCTCCTCTAAAAACAAAGTTTAGATATTTGTTATTACACCAATGCATGCACCTGCCGAACATTTTATATATTCAAATTTAGAAGAAATTACTAAAACAGTTTTACGTCGAGGTTAATGGGTGCTCGAGCATCCGAACGATTACATGTGGGTCCGCCCCTATCAAGTTAATTCAAAATATAATCGTTAGGGGTTCATGATCCAATTCAGGTCGATTTTCCTTTAAAAGAAAGACTTTAATATATTGACGATATTTTAAATTTATTCGTAAATTTTATTTATATATATTCAAACTATCATTCATTTCTGTTGAGAACTTCAACACATGATAAATATTATTGTTAGATAATTTCTGTCCAAATCTTAAAAAACTTTCACTTGTGTTCACAAATATTTATTAGGCAATTAAGTTAATTATATAAAATATATTATGTCCACTAATTATGGACATCAATCTCACTTGAAATAGCTATGAGAGTTTTCAGTTTTTTTAAGGCTAATATGTATGATTAAAGGACGTAACATATTTTATATAGTTAACTTATTTACATAATTAGATTTGAGAATAATTTGAACCGAATGTGCATAATATATATAGTACCATTTTATCATGTTTTCAGGTAATCAATTGAAACAAGTTATAATTTGAATGACCCAAATAAAATTTATAGAGTTATCGATGTACTTAACCTAAAAGAAAATCAAAATAATCAAGTTGAGTTTTCAAATGTTGGAATCAAATCAAACCAATTAGACAAACTTTCATCACTTCATTTTCGGTTCGGCTAATTTTATCGATTTGTTCGGTTTATTTTATTTTTTGCCATATCCTTTAAAATATATGATGATATATTGTCAAGCACGTATTAAATAGACTACATTCCATCATAACACTTTTTAATTAATTACTCTTTAATAAAAGGACATATATTATTAAATTATTATAAGCCGGACCTATCGCCTACCGGCTAACAGTATATATACCATCAATAAAAAAATCATTTTATTCTTTAAATTTCATTTTCTGTTGAGCATCATTAATGACTAATAGTAGCAAGTACTACTTGCTAATACTGTTGTACCTACAATGTAATGACATTCTTTTCTCGTATTAAAAATTCAATTGGTTGACTACATAAATTTCCACTTAGTTAGTCAGAAGCGGAACTAGAATTAGGAGTTTGAGGTTTCTAAATATTAGAACAAAAGAGAAAAATATTACAAAACATGCTTCATTTAAAGAAAATAAAGAGAAATTTTTGTTGATAACGGGGTTTGAACCCACAACACTAGTGTAAAATGCATTTCCACCACCCCTTCCTCACCATTAAGCGGTCAATCAATTTCTTTAGGGAGTTCACAAGTTAACATACATAATTGCATATATTAATTTTTAATACAAATACATGTTTACGTAAAAGCTAATGGGTTCATTCGAACCCACGAACCCCACCTAACTCCGCCTTAGTAATTAAGGATTCGATTTCTCACCTTCAATTTCTTCTTCCCTTATCTTTGATTTTTTTATTTTATTTTAAAAATCTCTAACAAAATCAATGTATCTATATGAGAATCTGTTACATAAAGTCACACTCCTAATCAGTATTATTTTCTGATTTTGAATAATTTTCACTTCATTATAAATTATTTTTTCAGGTTGAGTTATTAGCCTAAAGTCTATATTATTACTATAATATTAGAGGTACATAGAGCAATCTTTACTTCTGGTCTGCCTAATAATATATTTGCTAACGTTTTAGAAGTCTAGTTTACTCTCACATTAATTAAAGGAATAAATTCAGGTTGTCTCCTAATGGATAATCTTTATTTAATTATTGGCTAAGTACTTTTGGCTACGGTTTAGTTAGACACAACGTACCACATTTAGTTTTCTCACATAATTATATCAACATTAAATTTTGAAAAATAATATTTATCACCTATTTTTCTCGAACAATATCTATATATGTTTAACTTTTGGAAAAGATAATATATTTCTATAAATGCAATACGCAGATGTGAAATTGTGAATCCGATATGATTATAGTGTATCAAATTTGAATATCTTAAATGGTCCCAATTGTAGATAGTTGCGTCTTCTTTCCGAGAACAACGACGAAGCTTTCGTTGTCATCTCGCTTTCTCTCCGGCAAAAGAAAATGATACTTGTTTAATTTAAAAATAGTTGTTCATTTTTACTTGTTTAATTTAAAAAGTTAAGAGATAATAATATTTTATCATTTAATTTCTAATTTACACCTTATTATTAACTATATAATCACTTCCCAATGTATTTTTTTTTCAAACATTGGATTTATAATCTTCAAAGAGTGATAATATACTCCTCCGATCTGTCCGACAATAGTTGTCCACTATTGACTTGAGACACATCTTAAAAATAATAAATAATAGGAGTAATATTACTATATTATCCTTTGACTTTATTAAATTCAATGTTTTGAGAAATGTGTTAGATGATTTATTATATTTAATAGTTAGGTAAAATAGACACAAAAGATAAATTATCTCTTAATTTTCTAAACTGAATACTTATTATTGAATAACTATTTTTAATATAATGGACAACTATTATTGAATAACTATTTTTAAATTAATTGACAACTATTATTAAACAAAAAAAATAATAAATTTGTGATTCTATATATTACTCATTAAAAAATGTGTCAAGTTAACACGGAATAAATAAAAATGAATAGGGAGAACCATATTTTGATATTGAGACATTGAGTGGGTCTCATAAATCTTCTTTTATTAAGAAGGGGTGGATGGGAAGTGGGGGATTTAGGGAGAGAGATACAGTGATATTTGAACACCCCCACCCAACTAGAATGAAGGTACGGAGAACTCTTCAATTGAGTTACACCCAACATGGTCTCTAAATTTTTGTAATTTTTTTTTTTTATAATACATAGTATGATTTATAAGAATAACAACCTTGAAGGTGGATATATGATTATGAATTTTTTATTATGCTTACTTCATGGCATAATTACAAGATTAACAAGTTTTGGCTTTTTGACTTTTTAATATATATCTACAAATTAAAGCTATAGGGGTTCAAAAGTTTAAAGTTACCTATTTGGAAGGTCATTGAGTGTAATTTCCTTGAGGTGAGTAACAAGAATGTCTTGGTGTTGGGTTCGAAAGGGATTAGGGCATCACGTGGACGCTTACAATTTGCAATCATAAAGCGATAAATTAGACGACACATAAAACTATACTAAAAAACATATATTATTATATGATATGACCAATTGGCCTACATATTTTAAAACTAATAAGAAAATATTAAAATTATAGAGAGAAAAAATCTCGTCATAAATAAAACTATTAAATGTCTACATTGTGGATACGTGTTGTGTTATGTTATGAGAATACGGATCTTCAATTTATAAATCTCCAAATTTTTCCTCTAACCAAATATGAAAAATAATTATATTTTCCTTTCAAGAAAACTTCAAGTATTTATGGTAATACTTTGACTTTTGATTTGAAGGTTTGTCCATAAGATAAGCGAGTCAAAAGTTTCAGATCACCTATTTTTAAGCCATTGATGTAGTTTCCTATTGGGTGATTTACAAGGAATATATATATAGCCCAGAGGTAGTCAGTCCTCTGGCTATATCATTGCTCAAATTCCTTAATCATTATTATTATGGCGGTTTTGATGATAAACGTACGTACCTATAACACATTTAGGTTTTAATTCAATTATTTCTCTCCTGCAAATCATAATTGTGTGGGGAATGAAATGCAGTAACACAAGAGATCACAATTAATTCATAACGGTGTAAAACTTGTTCTTTCCCTATCTCTTATTCCATCGATTCAACCCCGAAATCGATCGATCAGTACATTTTTGACAGTGCAAGTGTAATTTCTCACCGGAGATTGATTTCAGTACTCCAACACAGTTTTGTCTCTTATGCAGACACGGATAGAACAATATGTACCATGTAAGAGTTTCAATCTTTCTTTTATTAGCTATTTATATATTGTCATGATTTGTTTACCAGAAATGTAGCAGGGTCACGTTATTTTCTTATGCAGATATAGCACAGAAGAAATTATAATGATCATCTGCAATTTGACATGCATGCATGGCTATTTTAAGATGGAACTTAACTGTTATAAATTACAAAAATCTTCCTAATTACATGCATTTAGAGTCACCAACATGCTCAATTAATTTTTGGTTTTCAAATATATATATATATTCCCTTCGTCACAATTAAGGGTAGTTTTAGCTCATTTTTACACCTTTAAGACAAATAAGGGAGTAATAAATAGTTTACTAAGTTGCTCATATTCATTACTTCCTCCGTCCTCATTTAGTTGTCATGATTTTTTTTAGAGTCAAACTATAAGATTTTTAACTAAAAATTTTCGATGTGTTTTTTCATAATATTGATATGCAAAAAAATTGCAATATATAGTACTTTTTGAATATCTAAATTTTTTTGTTTAAAATATCAAATTAATGTAATCTAAATTAACTTTCAAAATTAGGTAAATTGACTTTTGAAAAACGCAATATGACAACTAAAAATGGACAGATGGAGTAGATGTTTTGAAGGAGTAGTTTGTTACTCAATCTATTCAGATTTACTTGTCAAATTTTGACTTGACACCTATTAAGAAAAAAAATTTGATATAGTGAGTTTACTATTTTACCCCTATTAATTGATAGGGTCTCAAACATATTTACTCACTACATTTTTCAAAGACATTAACTCAATCTTAATAACTTGAGGGTAACAATAAAAAAAAAAAGAATAAAATAAAAATAACTTGAGGGTATAATAGAATTTTTTGGCTTTTCTTGATTTGTCAAAAATGACAAATAAAAGTAGAAATCAAATTAGGAAATATTCCCTCCGTCCAATAATAGTTGTTCACTATACTAAAAATAGTTGTCCAACAATCTTGTTCAATTTAGAAAATAAAGATATAATTTACCTTTTGTGTCTATTTATCATCTAACACATTTGACAAAACATTAAATTTAATAAAGTCAAATGATAATATAGTAATATTACTATATTATTTAGTGTTTCTTAAGGTGTGTGTCAAGTCAATAGTGGACAACTATTGTTGGGACAGAGGGAGTATTAGACAAGTAAATTCGAACGAAGGGAGTAATACAAGAGTATAGTTGAAAAATATACTATTTTTTGTCTTGACGATGACACTTATTTTGGGATATTTTTTTCTTGCTAATTAAAGTGGTGCTCATTGTCTTTCTTCGTCCTAATGTATATGGTACAATTAAAATTTCGAGAATCAATCAAGTTTTTCTTTGACCAAAATTTATTTATGTCTTTCAAATATTTTAAGTTTTAAATTATTATATTTATATAATACTTTTTACAAATTTTCAAATATACAAATATTATTTCAAAAAATTTAAAGCTTCTATCTCTAAATTTACAATATACGTTTAAAATTTTGAATATCAAAATTTTAACTAGGCCATGTAAATTGAGACTTGAGAAAATATATCTCATCCTTGGTTGACTAATTGCTAGAAGAGCTATGAGTTTTTACCAAATAAGGACTTGTTTGAATAGGTCAGTATGAACACCAAAATAAAGAATTTAGTTCGTATTAATAATAAAGTTTACGATTACTGAGCAAACAATTTTCGAAGGAGTATCTCAACGCATTAATGCAACGAATATATCATCATAACTGAAATTGGACCATACTACTTATGCATGCTTTTTTCTTTCTCTGCTGCAATATATATAGCTTAGATTTTAATGCTCTCCAAATATTAAATTTCTATATCTAGAATGGTACGTGCTATAAAAGCTTATTAACCTAAGCGTCGTACTAGCATTATTATATTGTTTGGTATCATTATCACAAAAGAATTTTACATTGAAAAAAATAACCAAAATTAACTATATATGCAACTACAAAAGTGAAGGTATTAAGTACCGTTTGTGCGCGTGTATAAATTTGAATACTAATGGCGATTTATGATTATTTTTTTAATATAATTTTTACAACATCTCAATTTAATTTCAAAAATTAGTTAAATTGATTATTAGAAAACGATTCAAACATGAAAAATACAAGTAAACGGAGGAGGTAAGTGACTAGAAGGTCACGAGTCACAACAAAAACCATCACGTATGAGTTCAAGCACTTATTAGCCTCAGGATCAATTGGTGTTCAATTCTCTTTATTACTTGTATTAATTATGTGGAATAAAAACTTTGTTAGATAAGAATAGCTATATATATGGTGGCTAATAAATGGTATAATGAAGTTTAATGACAGAATACATTAAAATAATTAGTTGTAGTAGATGTCGATCAAGACATGTTCAACGGAGAAATATATGCAAGTCACCTTCAAATTAAAGTTCCCCCCATTTTGAGTTTGAAAGTGTGGCATTAAAATCAGCTTTGTTTTAAAATCACATTCAAGAAGAAAAAAAAATGCCGAGGTGAGATGGCCAAGGAGTGGAGTTACTGGTCATTTAGAGCGGGAAGGAAGCAATGAGCTTGGAAGTTTATTTATGAAATTTATTTTCCTTATTTTTACCAAACAAATTATTTTCCTTATTTGTAAGAAACTTATTTTTTTAGAAAAATATTTGAACCATAAAAATTGGAAAATATTTTTCCTCCATGTTAATCATACCCTAGCTAAAATATGACAAATACTTTTGTTTTAATAATCGTAGTTTTTGACCCAACTTGCTGACAAAATATATTCTCGAAAAGATTTCCTGACATGAAGGTATGTGCAATAGGGCTCATACATCTTGTGCTTCTAGTTCATAATTTTTATTTTTAATAGACAGAAAAATCAGTGTATGGTGTTGTAATAATTTTTTTTTTCTTATGTATACATCATGCACTCAACTATTATATAAAGCCAATGCCTACCATGCATGTTAGGGTTGTTAGATATTAGACTTACAACTTGTTTGAATGACTATTTCGTATAGTTTCATGATGTATCATATTATATTAGTATTTTCTATTAATAAATTATATCATTTCTTATTGTTTTATAGTGTTATGCACTAACAATATGAAAAATAAGCTTATACTATTACAAAGAAAAAATAGAATACGAAAAGATAGAGTAAACTGTTCAAATTTTATGTAAAAATGTTTGGAGTGTGAGGGTCAAAACATTTACTTTATAGCTTCTTCTGATAATTACAAGTCAACATAATTAAAAGTTTAATTTTTTTTTTAAAAAAAGTTTGACTTGCCTCAATGATCTCCATTTCTGCATTGAAATACGCTATGACTAATTCTTCAAATTCTATAACTGCATTTGTTCTTTGCCCTTTTTTTTTTTTTTTTTAAAGTATACGTACTTATTTTGATTGATGATGAAGCAAGCAATGCTATTCTTTTGAATGTTTTTGTCGTTTTTAATTCTTGATTAATAATTTAAAATATAGATTGTGTCAAAAGATTTCAGCTGTGTTGTGATCTTTGGCTCTCTGTTTCTGCTTTGTCATTGTAATACACTAATGGGGAGATGATAACATTAATTAGAAACTGATCAGTTTTTGGCTGAAGTTGTAACTTTTAATCTACATGTGCTTTGTGCTCTTGTTTCCATGTATTACAAATTTATGAGGTTAGTAACGGAAACTTCCCCTGGCAGAGTGTCAACTATATGTTTCACTTGAGAATCTCCTTCCATTTACTTGAAATGTACAAGCCAAAAACATGATCACCTTTCAATCATTGAAGGTCTTTTAGCATCAGCAAGAAGGTTAACAATGTTATGATGGCGATTACCCAAGATTTTGCACGCCATTTTCTTCCATCTGCTGCTAAAAGATGTGTGGGAAGTGCACATTCTTCCCCATTGAATAGCAACTTTGTTGGAAATCCATCCCCCTTTAATATATCAATACCTTTTAAGTGTTTCTTATTAAATCTAAGGACAGATTGTTGCTTTCCGGGTACTCTAGGGTCTCCAGGTTTTGGTCCATCAGCTTCTGCCATCAAGTAATTTAAACCAGGTAGTCCTTTCAAGAAAATTGTGTCATTTATTTTTCGAAGCAAAGTTCCATTGAAAGAAAAAGCTTGTGCAAATCCTGAACCTGTTTTCTTGAACTGGATGCCAACGAACCAGTCCACGAAATTAACTGCTCCCCAATTGAATAGAGTAATCCGAGCAGTCCACCCTGATTTGTAGTTTGAATCGATATGCCAGTTTATGGTAACCCCACAATTGTCGCCACAAGGTAACTGCTTAGGGACATGATAGTGTTTTAGTTTAGCCCAATACAAGGATTTCTCTCTTCTGTTTGCGAATGGCACCAGAAGTGCTTCTGGAGGAAGAAGCAATCCTGGTGCATTTTGACTACATTTGACAGAATTGTCACAACCACATGCACAAGTGTTGCAGGGGATTGCAGAATCATTGTAATAGGCACTGTATGAAACACAGCACCGATTCGCTCTATCTTTTGGCTTTGTGATATTGCAGACTATTTGCCAACTTGCAATAGCTATTACAGTAGCATGAAGTCCAGTTGGATCTAAGAACTGTGCTTCATCTACTCTTAAGGCTTGTCCACATTTATAATCCGGATTAAGTAGACCGACAATTTTCCATCTTTCGGGAGGGTAGAGAGCTGTTAGATTCAAATCTGGTGGAAGCTTATAGACTTGTAACTGAAACACAGACTTTGAATTGGTTGCATTCATTACAGTGGGCATGATGCTACCATTCCTGCAGCAGAATGGCAACATACCTACATCTTTATCTTGAGCTCTTTCTCGAGGCAAATCAGCTATAGTAGGTTTCTTTTCACAGTTCAAAACTTTAGAAAAATCAAAGTCCTTATAGTACTGTCCTGCAGCACCATAGACACAATTCGAATAGTCTTTCTTACGAGTGTATGCACCCCTCATCGAGTATATGAACTCCCCTCTCATCCATTCCCAAGTTAAATTCCACTGATCAAGGCGTCCCAAAGGATTACTATTTTGTATGGTCACTTGTGCTTGATAGTTATTCGGATAGGCTTGCATAACATCATAAGAGATCAAAAGATCACCATTTTGCCGTGGGAAATACTTGGTTGTGAAATTTTTAACCTTAAATTTTGGATCTTTCACGCAGCAGACGTGCATTTTTGTTGCTGTCACACAATATACAAAAACAAAGATTCAGAATTCAATCAAGATTCGCGAAAAAAATGTAGCTGATTTACACACTTACCTTTGCGTTTCGCTGCTGGACATTTGTATCCATCATTGAAAAGTTTAATAGTTTTAGGCATGGGATAACCTGGTGGCTTGATTCCAAATTGTGTACCTGTTAACTCAATCTCTGCTTGAATCTTCTTAACATCACCAGCAGTATCAATCGACGTTTTCAAATCTGCCTGAGGATAGCCAGCTAGGTAAGTTCCATTTCCAACAGGAGCTGGAAAATCATCACCACTTAATAAAACAGCATTACTAGCTGAGACTAAAAGTTCGCGATTTTGAAACCCGATGAAGATTTTCCAGTTCTTGAGCTCATATATACCTGCATTAAGTACTGTTGCTGTAGCCTTAAAGGCCCATGCTTGTGCAGTTGCATTCTTTACATGCGGAAGCTCTTTCGTCCTAGAGATGAATACATAGGATAAAAATATACCATTGCAGTTATTTTCTGCAGGTGGTAATTTACCATCATAATCTTGTGCCTTAATATTGACAGAAAACAAGATTATGTAAAAGATGATGGATTTTGAGACCATCTTCATTATTTTCTACAAATTTTGAATAGGATTTCAAGATTTGGAAAAAAAGAAGAGAAAAGAGACATTTGAGATGATAATCTTGATTTAAGTGAAGACTTGGTCAGAATTCAGATGAATTTTTTTTCCTCCATGTAAGCTACGACTGAAATGGCGGGACCAAACTACCAACGGTTATTCAATCTTTTTTACTTTTATTCTTCATTAATTATGTTCTGTTTTTTTGGTTATAAATTACTTGACCATTTTGCCCTTAGATCCTTTAGCAGCATTGATTCTGTTGTTATTAATTTCATCATGAAATAATAATTTTGAATCAATGTCCAAATCATGGTTTTATTACTCTTTTTCCAGCTCGATTTTTCAATAAAAGAAAAATAAATTACAGGCCATATTGTTAGATGATTTTATGTAAAGGGACATGAACTGCAACATTCTATTGGAGACATTGAGGTCCAAACAGTAACAATAACTTATACACAAAAAAAGAATACCAATATCTACATATAATGAAACCAGGAGTATGAGAGAATCCCTGGAGATTGTTCAAATAAAATAATTAGCATTAGTACAATCTTCAACCAATAGACTAAACGATTCAACTCTTTACACGATCCTTCCTCGTTGTAGTTACAAGAAGAGGAACGATAAAACTAAGAGAAAAATAATAGAAGAAATAAAGGAAAAAGAATTTATAATTCTCCCAAAACATTGTCCTGGTTTTGGAAGTTTTTCACCTTGTGTTTTTTTCACTTCTCTAAGCCCTCCTACTACTTTTTTAGGTTTCTTCCATATTACTTTATAACATTTGTAGTGTAACACTCTCTACATCTACTCAAGTTTCTATACCCTCCTCATCTTTCTCGTGGATCTTTCCATGAGGACTATGGAACAACTTTGATAGCTAGGCAATGACAGAATTCTTAGCAGTTTAAGCTACAAGTTTGTACCATTAAGCCACCTCTATGTTTAGTGGTTTAGCATTGCCTTCGACAAATTTAGTCTTGGATTTTTCTGCTCGTGAGGACCTTGACGAGGATGATGAACCAGACCTAGGAGAGGATGTCGACTTGGCCTTCCTCCGCTTTTGTTTCTTAGGACCCACTGTAGGTGTTACGTCCCTGTAAAGATCAGATGATTGTTGCTGTCTCATTGACTCCGTGTAATCTGTCAAAAAGATGGATAAGAACCATATAGTAAGTATCTACAGAAAATCAGGATCAATACATCTTCTATGAAAAACTTGCAGCTTGTTTTGTGAATCAACTCATATCAAGAAGTTCCAAAGTTGGCAATAGAAATCAGTCCATCACATGAAACTTAAATATTCATTTATGAATATGGAAAGATTTTGAAAACAGTTCTCACTCAAATACATAAACAAAGAGCAATACAACCAAGTTGAATGACCTACAAACAGACTGCACTCAGCATTTAAGAAACTTCTCCACATCAAAGTTCTTTCAAGAAAAAACAAGAAACTTGGCACTCCCCTGAACAATTTTTACGCTGAACGTCACTAGTCAAAATAAGTGATAATGCATAATGGTAATCTAAAGGACCGAGCCATAAATCTTAGTCACACTAGTTGCTTGCTTTCTTATCCAAGAGACAAAAACACAGAATAGTTTATGAAACTTAGATTAGCTTAGCTTCAAAGAGAACTAAGATGCAACTTAATTGAGTGACATGCTTGTATTACTGGTCAATTGAATGATTCCGACTCAAAGAATAATTTACAAGATATATATTCCTTTCTAACCTTTTCACAGATGATTCTTTGGTAATCTTGATATTATGAAATTACTATATTAGGGTCATTGGTACTAGACAATATTTGCCTAACAGCCAAGATTAATTTTAGAAAAGCACATCAAAAACTGTCCCTTTCTGGTGCCAAGTTAAAGACCTTTCTGTGACAGATAAGTCCAAAGCTTTCCCTGGTTTGAGGCAAAGAATCTTTGGGGTCCCTTTGGATTGAGGACTTTGGCCCTATGTAAATTCATTTTCACAAGCTTAAACTTTTTGCACCAACTCAGATTTACCTAATATAATTTGGATTACAAATGCAAAGTGCAGTCACATTTCATTTCAACCTTATTTTTGATTCATTTCAAATAACACTTGAGAATATGTCATTCGGAAATCTCATGCATTTAAAAATGTAAATTTGAATTCTCCTAGGAGATACACACCCTTCAAAGAAAAACAAAACAAGACGAAAACTATAAAACAAATAAAAGAAAGAATTGTCCTGTCCATTTTAACAGAGTTTTCTATACATTTGTACAAAACATAGGACAAGTTTATCATATTTCAATCAACATCTCAACCCGTGACAAAACCCTACAGCCATTGGGACATTGTCTGATTATAGACACTGCACATGTTTTAAAGCAACATATCAGACACTTGCTTTGTTTTCTTGATTCTTTCCAAATGATTCCAACTATTCAATAATATGTAACACATCTTTAGTCATTATTCTTGGCTTGTCACATGACAATTGGTAGTAAAAGGAGCACACAAGAGGGAAAAGGAGAGTTTTTTAGAGGCAAAATATTAACCTTGTGATGCCCATGGAGAATGTGCAGAACCAGAATTACCAATAGAAGTTGCTGCAAAATCAGGCCCAGTCTTGAATTCATTCATCTATAAAGTTCCAAACAAACAAAATATTAGGTGTATGAAAATTAAAAAAAAAAAGAAAAGAATCTTTCTTACAAAATGATGAATTTAGAAAAGGGCATATACAAATATGTGGACCAAAGAATGGTGAAAAAAACTAAAAACATACCCAACTAGGTGCATTGCCTGATTGTCCATCCCAACCAATATGTGCCACATGCTTAACATCAGTTGGAAATCCAATTTCTATCTCCCTCTCCTTCACAACTATAATCACAATCAAGAAATCAACTCAAAAACTAAAATAGGGATATGGGGCTAAAGGGAAAAAAAGGGAATTACCAAAAATATTAGAAATGTATTTGTAGATCCCCTTCATTTTGGTTCCCATAGAAGAGTATGTAAAACCCCAATACAACAAACACCCTCTGCTCAGAGATGAAACAGAATACAGATAGAAGCAGCAGCAGCAGCACTTAAATGTGAAGAACCAATTCCTTTGCCTAAACCAAAAAATGCAAACACAATACTATAAAAGTTTGACCTTTAATTACCCTTCTCAACATACAGACAGAAATTGCATGATGTAAAGATTGAATCTTTTTTCTGTCTTGGGGGTTGAGTAGAATACCTTTCTTGATAAAATTTGATAGAAAAGAAAGGGGTATTCCTTCTCCTCAACTTACTGCTGCATTGCCCATCATCTTTCTTCAAGTAATCTAGGCATAGTAAAAATGTAATAACCAAGAAACCAACCATGCAAAAAACAATAGTTTGAAATCAAGAAAAAAGGCGAAAGAGGGGAAAATGTGAGAAATGAAAAGGGAAAGAAAGAGAAAAGTGGCAAATGGTACAAAAATAGAGAGTTGAAGAAGAAGAATTAGGGGGAGAAGGGAAAGAGAGAAAGTTAGAGGTGGACAACCACGAAAACCTCACAAAAAAAGAAAGGGGTTGAGGTTTGTTTACAAACAACATAGAGACTACAAAGGGAAAATGACACTTTTATTCCCTCAAATATCAACAAATTCTTATTTTAGTCTTCACGATTTTGCATATTTAACCTTCAATTCAATGATAGATTTAAAAAATTATCAAGTGTTAAATCACTCATTTATCGATATATTTAACTTTGTGGTATTACTCTATATTTAAAAATTGATGGGTGCATTTTTTATTCTTTTGATAGTAAATCTTTACAAATTTAAGGAACTATTAAATCTTAAATCGCTCAATTATCTATGTATTAGAGTATATTAAATGTATGTTGTTACTCCGTATTAAGCCTAATACAGTTCATATTAATAGACCAAAAAGGGCACACTTCAGGTAATTAAAGGTTGAATTATGCTTGGTCAAATAAAATGAGGATTAAAATCATGATTTATCAATAATCAAGGGACCAAACAACATAATAATTCCAAAATAACAATATAAAAATAGCAACGAATTTAAGAAATAGGATATCCCACTGAATTAGTTTTCATAATTAAAAATGGAAAATAATATAATATATACTCCACTACTACAACATAAATTAAATAAATAAATACAACATTTAATGGCTTATTGTTATAAGTAGTGTTGTAAATGTTTTGTTGGCGTATAGGTGGCTTTGTTGTTGAAAGAGTAAATCGCGGAGTCCTGTCATTTTCTTTTCTAGTACTAGTACATAACTACAAATATATTGAAAATTGTTGAAATTAAATTTTAAAAAATAATAATTTTAAAATCCCAAATTTCTAAGAAAAGAAAAAAGAAAAAGAGGAGAGATTGAGAGCCTCTTTGGATTCAGCTTAAAAGCTGATCAAATCTACCTACTTTTAAGTCATTTTTAATTTTTGAAAGTGTTTGACAAAGTTAAAAATATTTTAAAATAAAATTTAAAATGACTTTTAAAAAGTTAAAAGTAGATACTCCCCAGCTTTTCATTTTTTAACTTAAAGTTATTAAAATTTAACTTTTTTAAAAGCTACTTTTTTTAAAATTAAGCAAACGGAGTTTGAGTTTTTTTTCTTTTCTCTTGATAGTATTGGGAGTGGTTAGGTAGATAAAATTTCAGCATCAGAAAATGTATAGTTTGGTTAATTGTAGGGATTGGAATGGCAAACATAACATGTTAATTAATATTCTTCTTCATGGAACTCAATCCCATATGCTACCTACCCACCCTCTACTCCTCCCACCAAGTCTTTTCTAGCCACATCCACTACTATTTCTTGTCCCTAACTCACCCATGCGGCCATGCCCACATCAATCCTTTCCCTATCAAATTTGGAATTCTTTTCTCAAATTGAATAACACACTAATTCTTGTTTACTATCTATTATTTTTTTAATTAAATATATTGATAATCTTTTAAATTTGTTAGAAAATTCCATTAAGTCATTTAGACATTCAAACTATGATCTATTTCGATTGAACACTTAAACATGGATAAAGTGTATACATATATTATTAGTGTTATGCATTATTATAATGTTATCCAATTTAAAATATACTTGAAAAAGATTATAAAAACAAACAATATTTCGCTAAGACCCTTTGTGTTTTTACAATAGCAACACATTTCCTTTCCTCCTCCTCTCTCCCTCTCTCTCTTTTTTTTTTTTGGTTAGCATGCCATGATAAGCTAAAGAGTTGAGAAAAGAGGTAATGGGGAACATCAAGTTCAAAGTAACAATATTAAAGATGAAAATAAGAGTGATAATAAATAACATTATATTACATTTTTAAGAGTTATGAATATATAAATCATATTTCTCCACATGCATGCCAACTTAATTCTCTTCAGTTTGAAAAGAAAATTTACATTATTATTTTTAATTAATAGTATATATGTAATGGAAGGGCTAGAAATTTGAGATGGAGAAGAACAATTAAGTGTTCATGAAAGGGAATATTAACAATATATTTGAAAATATTTTGTAATACTTACTTTTCTTCTACTTTAAGATTTATGTTGATTAAGTGTTTATTTTCCTTATACATTAGATCTATGCTAATGGTATTTTTTTTTAGCAATATTTTTTGATAATTATACTCCGTATTTCCGTTCTTTCTAGTTTAGGATCAGATTTCTCTAATTTCGATGGAACCCTAATAGAGACTATTCATACAGTGGTCAAAACTCTCGTACCAAATCATTTACAAAGTAATATAATAAATAGATTATTGTTGATCTTGATGACATGCCTTCTGTATTCAGGGCGGTATATATTAATCATATTACTGTTTACCCATATTCTTGTATTTTACATCTGTAATTCTGTTGACTTTAAATTTTACTATGCCAATTTAAATATGATTTAAAAAAAAAAAAAAAATAAACCTACAATTTTGGATTGCAGTCTAATTCAATTACAAAAGTCCTTTCTTAATATTTTGAGATTTTTATATATACGTGCTTGTAGCATTTAAGTCCATCCACTTGCAGCCAATCATAAAAGTCTTATCCTTAATTTATTCTTTTTTTCATAATTATTAATTAAGATATATAGTTCAAGTCTTCTATTTTCTCATTGGTCCATTTTTTTTTCTCCTTTTAACGAGTCCCTTTAGTTTAGAACAAAATAATTAGTTAGAATTGAGATACCTTAATTAAGTACTATCAAATAACGGTATTCTTACCAACTGTCAGGTTTTTTTTTTAATTAAAGGTAAGAAATCAGAATAAATAATCGAATCTAAATCTTTAGTTTAAATTGTTTAATCCAAATTGCATATGTGTCTCCTAGAATCATTCTCCTTTTAGATAATTAATATATTTGTAGCATGACACAAGTCATGTGGCGTTCTCTAATTTATTTATTTTCACTAGCAAAAATCCCACCTAATTGCTATGTGTAATTTAGCAAATGAAATTAAACAAAAATTAAAAAACAATAATTGGAAGTTGGAACCACGTTTGTATGTAATAATTCTAATGCAGCATCGTGGAAGTTTCATATTGCTTCAATTAGAAATGTGTTGATCACCTTCAGACAGCTGCTGCTTTTAATTCTTAAGTCCAAATCTTGAAAGATTATTATTCAAGAATTTTATTCTTTGTGTTAGTAGTTTTGGATTATAAATTTTTTAAATATAAATCAGTTTTGCATGACGTTGCATCAGAAATTTTGATGCAGCTGTAGATGATAGATATGAAAAGAATGTTAGAACTAATTAATTGGAATCAACTTGAAGTACTGTGAGAGATTAATTATTTCTTTAATTTGACAAAGATAGCTATGGACATGAGTTGAGAAAAAGTCGAACTACATTAGATATATTGTATTTATACGTCCTTTTTTAAAAAAAATCTTTCTGATCATACGACAATAATTCTTATTGTTATGCGGAGAATTCCCTTCAATTAAACAACATTTAGATCAAAGGCTCAAAGTACTTCTATCAATGGAAATTGATATGCATTTGTCGAGTGAATAATCTAATGATGAAATTAAATTGCCAATAGTTTATCTGCCGTAAAAGGTAAAAACCTACATTTATTGAGTAGTTCTACCTGCTAATTAAACTGATTTCACAATTAGATTAGCCTATGCAGGTCTAAAAATTCAAATTTAGGCATGTAAATATTAGGGTTAATCACCTGTATTAATCTTAGTCGGTAAAAGGTTTCGAGTTTAAGTTACAGAAAGTCATGATCTGATATCGGCCGAACTCATAGGGTATTGTAGAAGTAGTATTACCTAATAGCTCAAAATCATTCATTTCCAAATGCAATTTTTTACGGGGAAACTACCTTGTGTAATCGCACACCAAAACAATAATCAAGAAATGTAGATTTTTTGTATATTACTGTATGATATACATAAAATAGGGAAAAGGGTCTGATATACCCCTCAACTTTGTCATTTAGAGCTGATATACCCCTCGTTATGAAAGTGACTCATATATACCCCTACTTATATATAAATGGCTCACATATACCCTTTTCCTCTAAAGGAAATGAAAAAAAATTAATTTTAGTTTTATTTTTTATTTTTTATTTTAAAAAAATAAATATAATCCCATATGAGTATATTTTATCCTCCTCAAACATATTTTTTTTGACTTTTTTTTTGTTTCAATGACTAATTTAGATTTATTATTTTGATGGTCAAATTTATTTATGTTTTACTAATATTCTTGTAAAACTTATTATAGATGACCAAATTTTTTTCTTCAAATACAAAAATTAAATTACAATATAGACCAAAAAAAAATAGTTTTAAATTATAATATAGCCACAAAAAAATAGTTTTAAATTTTTTCTTTACACTAAGTAAAGGAATGAAAGAAAAAAATAAAATAAGAATAAGAAACTCAAATAATTATAATCAAAGAAGTAAAAAAATAATTTATGTATGAAAAAGATTAAAATATACCTTTAACTTTGCTAGAAGAATCATATATACCCCTAAATAATTTTTAAGAAAATTAAAAGTAAAACAAATAAATTTAAAACTAATTTTTTCACTTCCGTTAAATGAAGGGTATATGTGAGCTCATTTTGTAATGGTAGGGGTATATGTGAGCCGTTTGTATAACGATAAGGGTATATATGAGCCACTTTCATAACGAGGGGCATATAAGCTCCAAATGGCAAAGTTGAGGGGTATATCAGGCCCTTTTCCCACATAAAATATACATTCTTGATACAAACTAGTATACATTTTTTTTTGTATATTTAGCTACAAAATATAATTATTTTCACTGACCGACTTTCTACTAGTTTGAAAGTTCAAATATGAAGGATACTCCAGTATCTTTGATCCAAGAAACTCCTTGAAGCATCAGACACAGTAAATTTCATAGCCACAGAAGTTTGAGTAATTATATGGTAGGCCTTCCATTCCCATTACTGTTTGGGAAAATTGTATAAAATAGCAAACTATTAATTCAAATTAAATGTTATAATCACAGTTTGATTTAATTGTAATCCATAGCAAACTGTTGCCATTTTGCCTCTCGCCTTGAATTTCTCGCTCGCCACTCTCGTTTATCACTAGGCAATTTCTTCTAGCCTCTCTCATTTTATACAAACACAAATGTATAAAATGTGTTTGTATTTGTATAAAGCGAGAGAAAATTGTATATATACATATCTTTTCGTTCCCCTCTCCCAGATCTCGCTCGCCACTCTCCAGATCTCGCTCGCCACTCTCCAGATCTCGCTCGCCACTCTCAATCGTCTCTCTCACCTTATACAAACACAAATGTATAAATTGCGTTTGTGTTTGTATAAAGGGAGAGAAAATTGTATATACAAATACAAATACATATATTTTCGTCCTATACACTTATGATTATACAAACACAGATTATACAATTGGTTCTTTTGTATATATATATATATACCGAAACAGATTATACAATTATTTTTTTTGTATATGTATAGAGAAATATAAATATTAATAGTCATAGCAAACATAAAGTTTGTTATGGAACACAATTATGCAAACTATAACTATAGCATACAAATATGATTTTTATGTTTGCTATTGTTGACAACCAATTTTGACCCTCCACAATATAAATTAATTATCGAGCTTTTTCAATTTTAAAGGATTTAAAATAATTAGTTTATAAAAAAAAAAAAAATAATAATAATAATATATATATATATATATATATATAGTTTGCAGGTTATTTTAAATAGTTTTGT